>JARHVA010001851.1:0-12500 GCA_037957365.1 Torreya grandis | reverse complement strand
TTTATTTTGAATTTATGGGAAAAATAGTCCATCCTAGTAAAAATTAGGTGGAATGCACATTTATTAGATAAATCATGCCACTCAAATTTTAAAAACTTCTTTTTTTGATTAAATATCTTTTGGATCAATATGTTGAGTTTAACCATTATAAATGTCGAAGGTGTTCCCATCAATTAGCACAAGATGAAGAGAACTAAGGGGAACCTTAAGAATATTAATGAACCCTTGAGAGGTGACCCTAGATAATATACAAATTTTCTAAAGGGAAGAAACCCAATCCTATATGTTCTTGATAAGATTTTGGATGAGGCTAAAGTGAAGTGCAACAACTCTCTAATTGGAAAATTCATTGGAGTGAGGCATGGAATTGAAGTTGTTAGAAATTAGACTAAGAAGAAGTGGATCAGGATTGGAAAAGTTATAATTTATTCTCTTTCTAAAAGTGTTTTTCATTTTCATTTGGTTACAAGAAAGACAAGTTTAAGATTATGAATGAAGGCCCATGGTTGATGGGCAAAAAATTTCTTGTGCTTAATCCTTAGAAGATAAATTGGTCCCCCTCAATGATCAAGATGGATATGATTCAATTTTGTATCAATCTCCTAGGTCTCCCTCTTATCTACTATGAGGACTTAGTTTTAAGAAACATAACAGAAACCATAGTTGTATTAGTGACTATTGACCTTATGACTCTCTCACATAAAAGGTCATTCTCAAACTGGCTTTATGTCTTAACATCATTAGATTAGTGACTTCATAGTTTTATCTAGGTTATATCCACTTTGGGATCTTAGAATCAAATTATTATGTATGAAATGCAAAATGAAATCTGCTCATTTTGTAGGAAACCTAGACATATTAAGGAATCTTGCCTAGTGACCCATGAAACCCAACATGTTAGCAATCTCAAGGGAGTGGAAATTGAATATAAATTTATCTATATGAGGTATGAATGAAAATTTATAATTTATCCCCCTAATGATATTATTGAAAATATTAGGGGTCATGAAGAAGTTAAAGATTTCATGATTAATAACAACATGTGGATCCTAGCATAGTTAGTTATTCTTGTTATCTCTAGTCATTTTTGGTTTAGTTTTTTTATGTTGGTCACTCTTGTCTATTTTGGTTGCTATGATCTCTAGGGACCCATACCCCACTTATGTCCTAGGATTGACCCCACACCAATTTTCTGGGGGTTTATCATTAATCATAATTTAAATACTTCTTTACATGGATTAGAACCTATGAGTGAGTTTATTTTTTTCCTTTACATGGCCATACAGAGTTTATAATCCTAATCCACTTGTGTAGCATCACTTATATGCTTTGTCTTCAATTGAATTTTAACATCTACTAACTCTTTCACTTTTTCATATATTTTATCACTTAGGTATCCATCCAAGGCATTCATATTTTCACTTTCCTTACCATGTTTATTGAAAAATTTAGTGTCTATTGATTTCTATTTTTGTTGTGTCCACTTATTACTTCAATGTAGTCATAAAAGTGTTAAAATTTTTAGTTAAATCTTCTAGCATTACCAGATTATCATATGATTTTTTTAATGGTGGTACTCTTGCATTATTAAGCAAATAAAAAACATTTATTAAAAAAACATTCAATTGTGACGCAATTCTAAAAATACCTTGTCACAATACTTGAAAATTATACTTTACATCAATGGTGAAAATTCTACACAATTATATGTTTGAATATTACATGATAAGAACATATGGGAGAAGGTGTTGCTTAAAATATTATGAAATAATGGATAGCTTTGCATCCAACTATTATATATCTTGTAGGTATCCATGAATATGATTTATACTTGGTTATTCATCACTTTTATTTCACCATTTGTTTATAAATTACTAATATATAATTTTAATTCCTACTTCCACATCTTTAGCCCCATTTTGAGAAACTTCTACCCTTACACATTACACTATTCCTTTCATTCCATGCATATAATGTTATGAATACTAACTTGAATAATCTAACATTGTCTTAAGGTCATATTATTCTGCTTCCTTAGTACTAAAATGAAAATCACCATCTACAAGGTCTATGTTGGTTGTTATATTTTACCTTGACATAGTGAAGAGGTATTCCTCTATAACAATAATGGATAGTTAACCTTATTTTTTCACCTTTCTTGTAGTGACCCTTTCAAATTTTCCATTATCCTTTTTAAACTTCATTTTTGTCTCATGTTAATTATAAATGACCATATATACATGTTGAGATATTTATAATTTCATAATTATGTCCTAAGTTGGATATTTTTTGGGGATTATACTTCTCATTAGAATTATGGTTAACAATCCTTGAGATATGGATGGGACTAAAATGGGAATGGTAATTTTGGATGAAGGTTAATTGGATGATATAACTAATTTTATATCTAATGAGAGTATAATGGAGGAGAGTTACATTGGATGATTTTTCAATGTTGTGCTCATGTCTATAGAGAATATAAAAGGAGTAAACACACTTCCAATTATGGATCTCAATCTAAATATCATTGTAGTAGGTAATCCAATTGGTGACGCAGTATCAATGTGAATAGAAATACAAATATAAGTGAACATTATGGTGCCTAAGGGTGATTTTAAAATTGGAAGCCTTGCCTATCTTACTGACAATGTGGATGGAGGTGTTGAGAAATTGTATTTAAGTGTAAGAGGCATTGTCGATGTTTGTGTAAAATGGAAATTTGAAAAAATGGGAGTGAAAAAGTAATAGTAAAACTTGAAAAGCTCATAATACTTAAAACATTTAAGGCACTTGAGACAGTTATCAATCTAGAAACACTTGAAGCATTTTAAACACTCACATTACTTGGAAAAATTCCATCACTAGAAACACAAAGGGTAGGTATTTCCAATATAAAATAAAATTACTTAGAATAATTAAAATAAATAATAAACCACTATCATTAGTAATATCACTAAGTGGAAATGAAACATTAATAACACTAGATTTTAATAAGAGTGATGAAACAATTGAGCCATTAGACACAAATGAGATAATTGAAACTAATTGCATAATTTTTAAACTATGGGGCATTGATAGAATAGTATTTACAATTTTAATAAAAAACTAGGAATAGATAAGAATGAATAAGTGAAGGAAATGACTAGAGTAGTGATGAGGGAAATTATTATTAGAGGTAAGGAGAAAAGTTGAGTAATTAATATTGGTGATAACATTTTAAATATGCCACACAATATATTTCTCATGATTTATATTTTTTTCTTTGTGATGTTACATGTTTTTCATCATGTTAACTATCTAAGTCCATATTCATCATCTTTGCATGAGATTGAGTTTATACCACTGGAGATGGAGGTAGTGATATCTAACATTATAATACCTTTATCTTGTCTTTTATTTACTTGTCATTAAACAGATTATGATACTATAAATCATATACATCCCATTTATGCACATACTCTAAATTAATCATTCCTTCATGGGCATTCAAATATTTGGAAACCTTCTATATTAGATCTTAATTCATGATTTTACCCTTATAAAACTTAAACCTTTACATGTCTTGTGAAAAATGTACTAATCCATGGTATTGATGTGATACCTAATCTCCCAGTTTTAGTATAATTTAGGGTGTGGGATCCATTTTAACATTATTTAGAATCCTTGACAAACCATTCACACATCAAGAGGGTATCTCTAGATCAAAGTTTTTCAATACCACGTAGTAAGGTATTATTTTGGGTTCCTCCATAAATCCTTATAACCTTAGTATAACTTGGTATGCACAATACAAATAAGCTCTAACATTCTTGATAATTTTGCTCATAGAGTCTAAAAGTAAAGGAAATATCTCATCATTTATGGTTTATTACATTATAGGGTAGTAATAATAGCATATCTCTATGATATGTTCCTAAAAATTAAAGACATATAGTCTATTTTAGATAACATAAGTTCTGGTTTCTATTTTATGAGGCCAATTTGGAAATTTATTACATCCAAATGGAGTTGTGACATAACATATATCTAAAATATAAGACATCAGGTATAAAATAACACTTATATCTATTTATAAATATTATTTTCCAAAGTTGAACATACTAACTAATGCCATTATGGTTATCTCATAATAATTTATGATCATGGACAATAAATAAACCAACAATCCATCATAATGCTCATTATGGAGGTATCTTATAACTTGTTGAGTAATAAAATTTCAATTTTAACACTAGATCTAAAAGTTTTGGTGGTGTATTGATCAATATCCTTAACATCTCACCATATCTTGTATATTTGAGTCTAACCCTAAAATAACAATTTTTTTAGACTCTCTTAATTAATCACACCCATGTGGGGATCCAATAAAATGCAAAATCAATCACATAACTCCACCATAAAATTTGGGTTCCCCATTATCTTAACAATAATGCGTAGGAAAATGAGGAATTTTGACATATAATTTCTCTACCCAAAGTGCTCACAAATATTTTTGTTGAATTGTGTTAAAAGACTCTTACATGACATAAAGTGAGGTAATATTGATTAGATATATTTCGAGGTATAGTTTACTTCCTTCCATCACCAAAAACTAAATTAATTGTGTAAAATTATAGACTTTGAAGGCCAATTGGAAATGATAAGGATGTTATGTTAGGAATAAGTTGATGTTTTGAGGGTGATTAATTATTTCTATATTATGTAATCTTCTATTATTTCTATTATTATGAAATATGTATGGGAAAATTAATATCATATCAAAATTTAAGTTGTAAAAATAAAAACATGGATATGTGAAGTGGAATGGAGTTGCACAATAGGAAGGACAAAAAAATGGATAAAAAAGTCGGTATAGTTTAATAACCTAGTAAATCTTTGAAATAGCCAAATATGGAGTCAAAAAAATGGTTGTGAAGATCTATAATGGTGAATATTCTTCTACATCATGTATTGCATTTGGAAAAATGGTGTTTTACTGAAGATTATGGTCAAGCCAATTGTTAACAAAGAAATCTCTTCTAGGAATCTCATATTGGATCTCAATCCCACTATTCAAGGTAGTGAGTAGTAAATACCAAATGTTAGGATGAAATTCAAGAAATACAATAGAGGGGAAGGACATAAAGACCCTAGATGATAAGTGTTTTAAGGCTAATTCAAATTATCTAAATATTTTCATTGAAACATTATATATTGAAAACCACTTGTTGGACCTATATTAAAAAACCATGATATAGATATATGTATATATAAAATGTTATTTGGCTCTCTGAGGAGTATATTTTGGTTCTCTAAGGGTATTTTTTACCATTACCTTTTATTCTATTGAAGATAAATATATAATTTTTCTAGGTGGCCCCTGATTATGTAAGATTTCTAGTTTTTCAATGAGAAAATGGAGAAGTCTTTGATGCTTGCCAAGAATATGTTTTCATTGTATCGCTTTGGGTTAAAATCTATGAACTCCATATTTTATATATGAGAAAGTATTATTTGAAATTGATCAGGGCCAATCTAGGTTAAATCATTGAGATTAATCCAAAAACCCTCTCATGATTAAGAGGTTCCTCTACTCGAATTTGTGTTAAGATGGGCATTTAGAAACCCCTTGTTGAAATGGTAGATTTGGTGTTTTACAAGGTTACTTGGAATCAAAATGTAGATTATGAAAAAATGCATTTAATGTTTTCTTACTATCATGAATATTGTAGACACCCAAATTTGGCACAAGCCTTATTCTACAATGTCTTTTAGTTTATTTACTTATACGTGTGGTAGTTAAGAATTAAGTACATAGTGGTTAATTTATTCATTTGTTTTCATTTTTAATTTGTGGTTTTATTTGACTTTGTGGTCCCCTTTTTTTTCCATCCATGTTACCTGAGTCACATTTTAAAAATAGAGATCTCTAACCCATTTTACTATTTTGAAGTTATACATATCCCATGACATTATTGAATAGTAGGGTCAATATTTACTATTGATCTTAACCCATTCTAGTTAATACTAATTATTGATCTTTTGAATTTAATTTTGGACACATTTCCATTTATATCCATTGATTTTGGTCTTTTTAATTCTCTTCTAGGTCCTTTTTACATGCCACTAGGTCTTTAATTCTAATTCTACAAGATCTTATATATACAAAGTTTCTTGAGACATTTTAGGACATGAATTTTTAAATTAAAAGAGATATATAATATATACATATTGTTTATAATATATCACTAGAGCTATATCTAAAATATTTTTAGTTTTTTCATATTAATGCCAAGGGTAAATTAGGAAGAACATAAAGATTTACATTCATCATTTCACACACACACATAAGGGAGAGAAATATATTTGAGTTTAATCCCTATTTAGATCATTAAAAATTTAGTGTAGCAATTTTTATTTCAATAGGTATTGAACAAGGTCAATCCAAATCAATCCTCTTCTTCTAATTCCACCCTTTAATGTCTCAAGTGTTTGTGTAGGAAACTAGGCTTTGATATTACAAGCACATATGGATGTTATAAAAAGGATATGAAACAACTAATGAAATTGATAACCTAGGTGAATAATAACAAAAATAATCAAAATATTACTTTCATAAGGTTAAGATCAACCCATAAAGGTTAGGATCAACTATTGATATTGTCTTATTCTAGTCAATTATGACTTAACATTTAAAACAAATCTATTAAAAAAACTTGCACTCATATGGTCAAGATCGACCCATAAAGGTTAAGATTGATAGTTGATATCATCTACTCTAGTTAATTATAACACAGAGCCAACTATCAAATTTAGAAATAAGTAGATATAGTTTGTTTACACATGAGTAGATTAGAACAATGAAACAAATAATCCAAGTCTTTCTCTATCCTTTTGTATTTTATTATGTCTCATCAAGTTTCATGTGAATTCATAGTCATCAAGTTGTATCTTGTGAATTGTAAGTTCATATATAAGTAAATTTTATTTTACAATTTTAGATATAATTAATAATTATTAGTGATTTAATCTAAATTTAGGTAAAACATATTAGTGAACCTATATAGTTTATTCGAATACTACTTATAAAATTTATGATTTATGGTTTGTATGTGGGAGTGTGTTTTAGGAGTATCTCTTATTCCTTTCTTTTTTTCCATATTAGGATTTGGTAACTTTAAAATATCTACCTTTACTAAGGGCCCAATAGTCCCCACCCCTTGTATTTTTTATTTTTTAGTAATGTTATACCCTATGATTATTACAGTGGATGGACTAATTATAAAAATTATATGATTTAAAATTATAATTATGTCTATGAGGAATATGATTGTGAAGGCAAGGATCATGATTACATTTATAAATAATCATATAGTGATGAAAAGGAGTAATATACTACTTCTGAAATAGAACAACATATCTCCCCTCACTCTTTTTTGTATGCTACTCTTAATCATACATTAGAAAAAGAGGAATATAATAATAATGCACATATTCCCACTCCTTAAATTTTAAATTCATTACAATATAAATATTTTTATTTGATAATACACCTTGCTTATCTTTATAGTTTAGTATTGCACTTCATCACATTTAATGTTATAAAATAACAATACATAAAAATAAAAAACAATGCATGAATAAAAGTTTTGATAACACCACTCTTACATCTCATGATACAAATAATGAAAATCATATAAAATTAGAATGTGATTATTATTTTCTCTCTTTAGACAATGCAAATGTTACAAAAGTAGAATAAGATTATCTTTTTCTCTCTAGATAATGTAAATGATACAAAAGTATAATGTGATTCTTATTTCATCTCTCTAGATAATGTAAATGTTACAAAAGTATAATGTTATTATATTTATCTCTCTAGATAATGCAAATGATACGAAAGTAAAATGTGATTCTTCTTTACAGGGTTTTTTTAATGGTGAATATTCGTTAATTCATGAATCATTTGTTTTACTAAATTTGGATTTGGTGATTTTTTGGGACTAGTAAAGAACACTGGGTTGCCTAAATTTTATAACTATAAATTAAATTTCTAAGTTAGCTCACCTACCATTTACAGTTAGTTACACATTATGATTATAAATTTCCATGGCCTTAAAGGACATTCTACCTGGTTTCTCCAATATATGTGAACATACCCTAAATGCATGTCTATATGGTCTAGACGCTAGACTACTTGCTCTAGATTCTAGATTACATGTTATAGATGCCTAAATAGATATTTTGTGTCTAAATACATAGTTTAGATGCCCATCTACATAGACTATATTACTAACTAAACTACATACTCTAAACACTATACTATATGCTCTTGGTGTTAAACTGCATGCTCTAGAAGCTCATTTAAAAATTTGAAAAAAATTCAACATAAATATATTTCATTCTAAAATTTATTTCATATTTTTATTTCTCTCAAAAAAATTAATCAATTTCAGAAAGGGAATCATCTTGATCCAAATCCATATGCAAAAGTTATGCGCATTTGAAGCTCTAGACAACAACCAGAGGCTCTGGATAGTGACCAAAGGCTCTGGACAACTAAATATAAACTCTGGATAGTTGATTACATGATATTAATGGTGACTACAAGATCTCAATGGTTGAATAAAGATTTATGAATATTTATTTATCTTCTTTTGAAAAATAATGTGATAGTCAAATTGTACATGAATTTTTTTTGTGACATTAAAAATGATGTAATGTCTATTTATTCTTTACAAATTTATGTGATATAAATGATTATTAAATGTTTCCAAATTATGCAATGATGTTATCTTAGTGTCTAATGATAATGGTGATAATTCCATCATACATATGTTTCAAATAGATGGTAATTTAAAACCTATGAGTGCACCTTTTCAAACTACTACTATTCCTACTAGACATATTTTATCCATGAAGCATGTTATAGGAAACCTTCAAAGAAATTTTTGGTTCTTAATTTGAAACTTTGATCATGCAATACTAATAGTAAATATAATATTATTAAATATCACCACATTATACAAAATTTATTTAAGTATCCATATCCAAAAGAGTTTGTCATGTGTATGCTTCCTTTATTTGATGGTTATGGAGACCCTACTAAATATTTACTATAATATGTACACTCTTTTAGCCATTGGGAAAAATATAGATGCATATTATTAAAATATTTCCATACAAGCCTCACATGAGATGCTTGGGATTGGTTCTAAAATATTCTTAATGGTTATTTGAATATATTAAAAAGGTTAGAAGACATATTATTATAAAGCATGAAATGACTAAATTAACATTGGAATATTTACAAATATTAAAGCAAGTTCATGACAAGGTTATTGGAAATTACATTATACAATTGAAGATTATTGTATACTATTTGAAATATCAACTCTCAAATTTGGAAATATAATTCATATTTAGTAAGGGTATTCTTTTTCCACTTAGATAAAGAGGGTTGCATAATCCTTACACTTCATTTGACAAGTTCTAAATGGATGTGCATCACTATAAATGTGGTCTAGATGGTAATAATACAAGTGAACTTTTACCAAATTAAACAATTAATACTCAAAAGGTTGAATATAAATCATCATATCTAACAAGAAAAAAATATTAGCAAAGAATTATACAAAAATTAAGATTTAAAAAAAGAGGTTGCTATCAATAAGGTTAATAATAACCCACCTATTCTTTCTCCCATGAAAGGACATAATAAGGAATCATCAATAAACTTTTTACATAAAAGAGAGGAATAAATTTATAGAACACCACCAATAGTGAATAAATATACTTCTACCAAGATATAACCACTTAAGTTTTATCACCTTAGAAATTGACCACATGATATCTTACATAAATTATTGGATAAACATATGATTATTATTCCTCTGAATTACTATCATCCACCTCATATGTTTGAGAAGATAAAAATTCAAACACTTTTCACTTATAATGGTATTATTAGGCATTGTGATAATGATTAATATGCTTTACAACAAAAGCTTATACAACTTGTTGATACAATATTTATTACATTTGAGAATAAGACAACAAGGTATTCCTCTCCCAATTCTTATTGTACTTATTCTAAGAAGATTGATACATCTAAAAATATTCCTACCAATGAATGTTTGGTCTATAATCATTTATAGAAAAAGAATATTGAAATAATCATTTTTCTATTTCATATTATACTATAACCAAATTATCCTAAAAAATTCCTAATATAGACCCATTATTCATTCAATCTCTCAATATAGGTGATACTAGTATTGATGTTCAAAAACAACATGTTATAGGTGCATCTCTCTCTCTCTCTCTATATATATATATACATACATATATATATATATATTATATATATATATATATATATGTATATATATATATATACATATATATATATATATATATATACACACACACACACACACACATATATATATATGTATATATGTGTGTGTGTGTGTGTGTGTGTGTGTATATATATATATATATATCTGTGTGTCTGTGTGTGTGGTTATTGTGATACTCTGTTGACTTATACTTTTATTTTTTTCATATATAATTTATTCACTTTTTACTTTCATATTTGCTTTAGAGAATACGTGTGTGTGTGTACACACACACACACACACACACACACACACACACACACACACACACACACACACACACACACACACATTCTCTGAAGAAAATATGAAAGTAAAAAGTGAATCAATTATATATGAAAAAAATAAAAGTATAAGTCAACAGATTATCACAACAACTAAAATCATAACCTTTTTGAATTATTCAACAACAAATTCACCAACCAAATTATAATGACTTTATTATTCCAAATAGGTTTGGAAATTTATTTTGAGTAATATTATCACATATGTAATCACTAAAAATCATGAATGTTTTTATTATTAGGTGAATAACCTAGTTTTACAGGGACCAAGAATCAAAGTATAGACAATGTGCAGTAACATGAAACAAGCCCCATGGGCTGAGAGCCAAAATCCAAAGTATAAAAAAATAAAAAAAACTATCAATGTAGAGGACAAAAAAATGGAAATTAAAAGGAGAAATTACTCTAGGAGGGGGGATCTCTCTATAAGTATCTTATAAGTCTCAGTCTCCTTCATTTTAGATTGTTTGTTCTTGGTGATTCTAGCCTAGGTTCTATTATATGGGCCTTTTGTATCCTCCTTAGGCAAGATCATTCTAGGTCTTTTCCATCACTGTTCCTTCTTAGGGGTATTATTAGGGGGATATTTTGAGAATAAATATCTACCTCCTTGATAAGTTTCTTCTAAGGAGTGCCTTCAACCTTCACCAATTGAGAGAAAGATTGAATCATTTTGGAGACCTCCTTATTAATAGAATTCCATTCCTGGATTAAACCTACCAAGCATATCCTTGCCTAATGTAATTTATTATTAAAACCTTCCAACTAATTATTTTTGGTTTTAATCACATATAATAGGGGTTCTTTAATTTACCCTCCAGCTCCATCAAGTTTCCTTCCTTTATCATAAGGGGTTT
Organism: Torreya grandis; assembly: GCA_037957365.1. Lineage (NCBI taxonomy): Eukaryota > Viridiplantae > Streptophyta > Pinopsida > Cupressales > Taxaceae > Torreya > Torreya grandis. The sequence continues at coordinate 980 of JARHVA010001851.1, read as the reverse complement.
AGGATTGATGATAGTGAGTTTCAGGATAGGATACCCGATAGATCTCTTGGAATTGGGACTTATATGGGAAAAGATGGATAATGGACAATGAGAGCCTAGGGTAGGATCTTCCTTAGGGGATTACTCCTCTATATATGACCCCTATGGTAGGACCTCCTTACCCCGAAGGGTCTCATCATAATTTACTAGCAGGAAAATGAGTCCCTAGTGGATAACTATGTTAACTTCATTAATCTGGTATGTGAGTGTTTTAAACTCTATGGATTTTAAAAAGAAATATGATAAGATAATTTTGAAGCCTTGAAAATGGTTTAGTAAGAGGAAATGATGTGATACTATGAGATTATACTTACTTTTGAGTGTGATATGCTTCATTATCTACAAGCAGACTTTAGGCTAGTGTTGTAGAATATCTGAGTGGGGGAACCCTTTTTGTCTATTTTAATTATATCATTAGTTTGAAAAAACCTCTACATGAGTTCAAATTTTTCTGATTAATATTTGAAGGCTTTATCCCCTTCACATGACATTTTGGTAACTTCACCTATCAACTCATCAAATACATAGATTCTTATACCTCTTATTTTTATAGCCCTCTTACTCTATGCCATAACAAATTTCTTTGAGATGTAGATATTGTGACCAATGACCCTCTACATGAATTTGGTGAGACTCCCTCTATGTATATTTTTTACAAACCTTTTTCATGATCCTAACCTTTGAACATGATGTCGGTTCTAGTCTGTCCCTGTTGCCTCTCATCTTGACATTAGCTTGAAATATATAATAGAGTATGGAATTCATCAAGCCCTGGTAATATTTAGAACTAATGGATTTAAATAAACTTAAAGTATATGATCTATCCAACCTTAGTTATTAACTATACACATGGTGAAATTATGGCAGGGTATAATTTTTAAATGCCTCGCTTTAGTTGTAAAATTCATGCATGTGATATTTGCATCATCATCCTATCCAAA
>JARHVA010001850.1:2885000-3033347 GCA_037957365.1 Torreya grandis | reverse complement strand
TGTTGATTTCTCAACAAATGATATCACACTATTATATCTTTTATCTTTTCTTTGCTCTCCTCTACTCTTCTTAGATAGATAAAATAATTTGATTTCATCCTTCAAAATGGATTTCCAAGCCTCATTTTATATCTTTATAAATGACCTTTGGCATTCACCCTTTGAACCTTTCAATTCACATAGAAAATGGTGCCAAACTTGTCTTGCATGACCTTTCAGGGGAAAATGGGTCCTTTCCCTCTTTTTTCTTTATCTGGTGACTCTTTGAATTCTTCAAGGTGACCCTTCAAGGGAAGATGCATCCCTTGCCTCTTTTGTCTTTACTTGGTGACTCTTTGACTTTCTCATGGGCTCTCTTTTGTCTTTATGCAACCAAAAATATATTTGTTAATATTTAATTAATATTAACACACTTTATACAAGATATGACCATTAAAAACACCTTTATACATTAAATTCTATATTTCTAGACTTTTGACATCAATAAAACATTTCCAATAATCTTCCCCTTTGTTATTGATGACAACCTCAAACTAAAACTACAACATTGTGAAAACCTGTACTACAAATGCCAACCTAAAATTGAGACCTGCACTAACTATAAACTAAACCAACTAAAAACATATAGTAACTTCCCCTTACTATAGAATCCTATTTTTTTAACCTATTCCTGTACCTATTCTTGTATTTTTCCCCCTTTGACATCAATGGCAAAGGGTCTATCCTAGAGCTAACACTTATCTCCCCCTCAATTGATATACAAATTAATCTATCAACTCACCTTCATGATTTTATTGTCATGCAATATAACCAAGACCCAATAACATCCACCATGCTTCAATTTGTTTGTCTATAAAGTTTATCCATGAATCCCAAAAGAGACACCCCACACAAATGGTCCTAGAACAAAGTGAACTCAGGATATGCCAACATCTCCTCTGTTACTTCCTTGATCTTCTTGTGTCCATAAGACTAATTTATTTCTCTTAGAATATATTTAGGCATGTCTAACTTCTTTGACTCGCTAACCTAGACATCCATAATGTTGTTCATGTTCTTAACTCTTGCAACTATCTTATCTTGACAAGGCTCATGCTCAAATTTAATAAGAGATTCTCTTTGATCTATACACTATTTAGGACTAGTATTCACTATATGTAATAATAACAAGAGTTACACATAGTCCTTCCTATCTAATTCTTTCTCCACTATAGCAAGTAATCTATTCTCACTCTTAGACTCAACTTGATCAACCTTTACTATTTTAGGTCTCTAAAAATGATTTTGGCCCTTCTCATACCTTCAAAAGGGCTTTGTATCCTTTGACATACCTTGAGTATCTCTTTACTACATTTGGACATAATTTAGTAATATGGCCAACCTTATGACAACAAAAGAAAACAACGATTATCATACCTTTTTCTTGATGATGACTAATATTTCTCTTTGACTGATTGCTTCTCCTCAAACATTCTCTTGCCCCATGACCAACATGATGAAAAATAAAATAATGGCCATGAAAAGAATTGGAACACCTAAAGGCATTGGGATGTGTGATTGGCTTCTTCAATTTCCCTTCAAAACTTGCATCTTTCTCACTTTGGACTGATATTTCATGATCTTTCTCAACCTTCAATATGAGCCTCTCATGCTTGTCCTTCAAATAACCTAACTCAACCTTCAACTGATTACACTCTTCTTTTCCTGATTTCAAACTTGAATATACAACCTCTAGTTGATTCTTAAGTTCTTAAATAAACATCTTATCTTTTTTAATTTTATAGCCAACTTAGAATCCAAGATACACACCTATTCCTTATGAGCCTTGACCATAGATTTCAACTCTTGATTCTCCTTCTTCAGTTGCTTGGCCATCGTGCTTTCCCTAATCTACCTTCAAGATGTTAAACTCTTTCCAAAGAAACTTGTTGTAACATCAATTGTTAATCATGGGATATAATAATTCGTAGTATATCATATACCTTTTAGTTAATCAAATTCATTTACTTTAACCACTTAGACACACATTCAAGATATTCAATAAAAATTAAAGTAACATGAACCACATGAGAGAGAGAGAGAGAGAGAGAGAGAGAGAGAGAGAGAGAGAGAGAGAGAGAGAGAGAGAGAGAGAGAGAGAGAGCAGATTTTACATGGAAACCCAAAGTGGGAAAAACCATAGAGAACAATCTCAAGTATATAAATGATCACCAACTAAAGTTTACAATGTTTGTAATAACCAAATTGTATGAGTACCAACCCCTTTACTAATCACCAACACATAAATTATTTGTGAGCAGCAACCCACAAGAGCACCAACCCCTCTTGTGTATAAAATACCACTATCTCTTAATGTTTCTTCCCCAACAAATGATAGCACACTACTATATCTCTTCTCTTTTCTCTACTCTCCTCTGCTCTTCTTATCTAGCTAAAATTATTTTCTTCTATCCTTAAAAATGGCTTCCTAAGCCTCATTTTATATCCTTCTAAATGACCTTTGTAATTCACCCTTTGAGACCTTTCAATTCACATAGAAAATGGCACCAAACTTGTCTTGCATGACCCTTCAAATTCCTCAAGGTGACCCTTCATGGGAAAATGCATCCTTTCCCTCTTTTGTCTTTATCTGGTGACTCTTATAATTCCTCAAGGTGACCCTTGATGGTAAAATGTGTCCTTTCCCTCTCTTGTCTTTACTTGGTGACTCTTTCACTTCTTCATGGGCCCTCTTTTGTCTTTATGCAACCAAAAATATATTCATTAATTTTTAATAAATATTAACACACTTTATCAAAGATATGAAAATTAAAAACACCTTTAGACATTAAATTCTATATTTATAGACTTTTGACATCAATGACAATATTTCCAACACTTGATACTGATAGTTAGGGTTCATATTCTCACATTCAAACTATGGACCCAACCATAAAAGTTTTTTAGCTTCCACATTGAAACTTATATCATGATGAAAAATATTGAAATATTTAAAGAATTATAAAAAAGCCCATACAAAATCTCTATATTGTTTTAACCTTTTTTTTTTTTTTTGCATAAGCATTTTGGACTTGCTTAACCACTAAATCTAAATCACCCTTTACAATCAAAATTGTAATTTCATGTTCTCAGGAAATTTTTAAACTAGGTAAGAGTGCCTCATATTCTGTAATATTGTTATTGCACTAAAAATTAGCTTGAAATAAAACTTAAAAGATATATTATTGGGGGTATTAAAGACAACCCCAGCTCCATTTCCAATATTGGATCAAGCCCCATCAAAACACATTTTCCAAACATCATCACTTCCTTTGTTAGGACTAACATTAAGAATAATAGATTGTTCAACACAATATACATTTATAACAAAGATACTTAGCTCCACATTAGTGTAGAAAACCTCATTTAGATCATGTTTTGGATCTTCAAGTACATGTAACATTCTAGGCTCTTTATGAATTTTCACCATGTTACCCTCCAAAGGAATGGTTAAATAAGAAAGGTCCATTTTTAAAACTACCACCTATGATGGTAGCCCATTTTCTTGACAATGGCATCCCCTAGTTTGGAGGATAATCCAAAACTACCACATCCATGTTACTGAATTTACATGGATAGACCACTAATTGCATTATGAATCCATTAACTAGTCCAACAACTGGTACTTCTCTTGAGTCCATAACATAGAACGTGACAAATCATATGTTATTTTTACTCTAAGATGATTAAGGATACCCAAGGGCATCACATTATAAAAGGATCATAAGTCAAACATACAATTGAGAATAATTAAACCATTAATCAATAAGGTAGTATATAAATGGTCAATGCCCAACTACATTTCTATCAATGCAGTTCCCAAATAAACCACTAGGGATGGTTCAGTAACCTAATGTAACTCTTGATTGTCATCCAGGAGTATTGGGGGTGAATTGATCTAATTTATATTTGTATTCTAATTAAAATCCAAATACTAAAATTCTATCCTTCTATGTTTTGGTATTCTTAGTAGCTCAACAAGTGGGACAATGATTTTTAATTGACTCAATACTTGGGCCATATCACACACACTTTACTGAGGAAGGGTGACAACACTTTTAGTAGGAATAAAATAATTAAAGTTATATGGGGAATAGGATGGGATTAATTAGCATTTATAACATCACTTTTCAAGGGTGGGTTTCATCTTACATCATTTGTACCCTTAGGAATACTAGATAACAAAGGTTCTTTATTCTTGGTTGGAACACCTTTTTGTTTGATAGTTTGAGAAATAGGTTCTAGTTTGGAATTACTAGGGACCTATTTCATTTTTTTAACTTCTTTATGTTTATCCCCTACCCTTGGATCTATATGGGTAGTCTATTGCAAATGAGTATTTTATTTCTTTGTTTGCAGATTGTATTCTTTCTCTTGAGCATCTACAACATTAATTAAGAATTATCTATCATTGACTAAAGGAGTTACCACATCATATTTTTTAATCATAACGTAAAATAATAATTTGAATAAAGAGAGGATGGTTTTTATCATTTTATTTCCAAAATTAAAATAAAACGAAAGAAACACACTAACTATCATAACATCTCTAGGCCTAGTTACTAGGGGAGCTTAGTGTGGGAAAACCATTTGAAAACACAACTAGAAATGGAAATAAATGAGATATATGAACACAAACACCAATTTATTACCAAATCCTTGATTTTTCCAGAAGATTCTTTCTTTGTCTTGCTTGACTTTTGATTCAAGAGATCTTCTTCTATAGAGTGTGACTACCTTCATATCCTTTTGGCACCTTTGGCTTTGGCTTGGCTTGGCTCAAAAATTTGGCATTATGACACTAATTGCAATAGATTTTGGAATTATTTGAGAATTATAAATTTACATTATACAATATTAAAATTCATGTTCATGGCTATTCTATTTATAGATTTCTATAATGGTTTAGGATCAAGCATGATCATCCATCTCAAGATTGAGATGTGTGGCCATGAATAAATCTAATTATGTAATTAAATTCCATAAATATCCCTAATAAATATTTTAGGTAGAAGGTAATTAATGATGCATTGGAGGGTCTTAATGAGGCATGGGGTGGCTTAATCCTGACATTTTTATGCATTTATGGCTTATGGATGCCACCCCAAGAAATGATGTCACCTGATGATGCAAATATTCACAAAATTTTATAATAAAGATATTTTTAGAAAGCTCCATGGAAAATTAACTTAATATCTTAATTTGGTTTAAATATACTTAAACATTATTAGTCAATTTTGATGCAAATATTGGTAATTGATGCATAAATTAATCAAATTAGTCAAAATGTTGTATTATTAGCTCAAAATTTGATTGGATTATAATTGGAAGTCGATGTTAGATACATTGGAACCATTATCCCATTTAGGATGTTTTCAATACAAAATAACAAAGGCACACATCATCATGTCAAAAATTTGGTAGAAAAGAGCAATCTAGAGCACTTATGTGCAAAATTGGCATTTTGACTTGAAATGATCTGATCAAAGTTAGCTACTTCATAAATTGCATTGCCTCATTTAATGATACTCTAGGCAAAATTAGAACTTGAATATAACAATTTCAATTTATTTAATGTGTTTTAGTGTTTTTAGGCCAAATTGTGCATTTTGCTAGAAATTTGTCAAAACCCTGGTTGGAGGTTATTTGTGGCTAGTTTTACATGTCTATAATCTTCCCTTCCTTGGCAAGGCATTGTAAGACATAGGCACAGTAATGTATTCTCAAAAAATGAAAAGGTCCTATATTCTTACAACTATAATTATGATGAACTAATTGTATGATGCCCCCTCGAGGGAATGGTTGACACAAGTAGGCCAAAAAATGATCCCTTGAAAAGAATGAAGAAAAATAAAGGGACCAAATAAAGTGAGATGATGGGTTGAAAATACAATGAGTTTGATAAAGTAGGCAAAAGCATTAATAATGTATGTGGGGTGGTGTAAAATGGTTCACCCAAATGTAGTTATAAGAATTGTACCCTGATAGTGGTAACATCATATAATAACACAATGATTTGCCTAAAGGAAGTTATAATCATTGAAAAGATGGTGTTGCCCCAGTTAGGATAGATAAACAAGATAAAAATGTGCCCCTATTTAGGCAAAAGAAATTAAATTTGGTGAGAACATAATAATTTGCCTAAAGGTGGTTATAATCATTGATAAATGCAAGTGGGATGGTATACAATGATTTGACCATAAGCAGTTATAATCATTGGACCTTGATTATGGAAAACATGATTGATTGCCTAATGATGATGGTAGCTTAACACAAAGGGCAATGATGAATTGGAACAAACTATGATTATGGAGATGCTCATTTGAACTAAAAAAGGTTGAAATTTTTTCATGGTTAATTACTCTATTTAGGATATGATTTGGATGTCGGTGCCAAGGAGATGTTGATACCACCCTAGTTGAGTAGACTTATTGAATATAATTTTTGTTATATCATGTGACAATGAGCATCATGATATAAAACCATGAGGCCTAACCTAAAATATTCATAGGGACTGACTCTCAATATCCAATACTCAAAATAAAACAAGGCACTAATGATAAAAACCATGATGACAAAGTAAAAATATAAATATGGATGGATTTAGGTATAAATGCACAAATAATCATCTAATGAATGCACATAGACTGAATCAAGGCAATAGTTCTGAAAGCAAACAAATCGGCACATAAATAACAAACAAACAAATAAATAAAGAAACAAATAATATTCGGTCCTAATTTTGGTACAAATAATACAACTTAAATGAGACAAGCATTACCCATGAAAACTAGGTGACAACTTAGAAAACAAAGATGACAAGGGGAATAAAAAAAGAAAGGGGTGGTTGAGATATCTCCATATGCACTAGGAAAGTAAACACTACCTACATAATTCCATGGATGTTATATTCAACAAAAACATCACGCCAAATGTAATTATCCCAGGGAATGGGAAGAAAATGATAACGGATGAAAATAAACATGATGGATGAGATATAATAATAAGAATGGTCTTGTAAAATGGAAAGTATGTGGGAGAAAAGGCTAAAAAGGATGGGTAAACTAAGTGACAAGTGATTTTTTTATAACTTAGTAAGGATTCCCAAAAATTTTAAGGCAAAAAAGTGGTCAATGTATTTGGTTTTTTTAATGATTTTACAAATGTTTTTAGATTTTTTGGAGTATCTCAACTTGATCAGGAATGATGAGACACTAGATTTTTCAAGATCACAAAATGGAAAGAGCGTTACTTAAGTTTCTCATAAAATAGTGAGGGAATGACTTAGGTTACTCACAAAGCTATGAGAGTGTGGCTTAGGGTGCTCTCAAAATAATGAGAGCATGGCTTAGGGTGTTCACCAAATGGTGAGAATGTGGCTTAGGGTGACTGAACAGACCTCAATAAGTATCAATCCCTACCTACAGAGTCCCAAATTAGGACCTTAAGTCACTATAATTCTACCCTACAACATACGAATCTTACTAGTGAAGCAACCAATTCAAACAAAATAGGCACAGTTGGTATGATAACATAGTATGGCATAGGAAATGGCTAGTTGGTACGTGAAGCCATAATAAACAAGTGTTGCCCCTAGTTTTTCCATAGCAAGTTATAATTTGGATACAATGGCCATAGGTCAATGAGACTAATTTTCCCATAGGTGATTATAATTAAGATCAAGAAAATGAAAGAAAATGAAACAAGAAATGAAGGACGCAAATGCCAAACATCTGTCATACTACTCCAAAATACGGCCTTTGTCTAGAATATGTGAAACAAATACTAAAATGGAATTTGAATTCTCTTACTAAATGTGGTTCTAAAATTAATGAAATAGAACCAAGGTCATAGGGTCGCGTAGGGTCAGATAAATCAACTCAATTTATGGGGAAAGTATAGTAGAATGAATAGGTGATAGGAAAAAATGATAGGTTGATAGGATGATAGGATGGTACAATGGTATAATATAATGAAGAGTGATAAAATGATACAATGTGAAACAATCCTTATAGACCATATACCAAGTCACTCAAGCATTATACAACTTGAGGTGGATAATGTTCATTGGCTCATCAAGCTCATAGCCATCTAGTGTGGCAAGCCTATATGCTCATGTTCTAAAGTTAGTTGTAATGATGAAAGGACCAACCTAGTTAGGCTTGAACTTACCTTCATGATTCTTTTCAGCTATGGTGGTATTTTAGTTCTCTTTAAGGACAAGATCACCAAGTTTAAATTCTCTATGTTTCATGCACCAATTGTAGTGGCCTCAAAGTCAATTTTGATAGGCTTGGAGATTGTTCACTACATCCATGAATTTCTCATCAAGTAACTCTAGTTGTTGTGGGTGAGCTATTCGATAGTCATTATCATCTAGGACATGCTTGGAAGAGATGAATAAAGAAGGCAACTTGACCTTAATGAGAAAGATGGATATTATACCGTAAATAAGTGAATATGGAGTGGATCCTATGGGTGTACAATGATTGGTATGGTATGCCTAAATGGCATGAAATATCTAAAGGTTCCAATCATGACTGACATCATTGATAATCTATTTTATAATGTTGATAATGGTTTTATTCGATGCTTTGGCCTGGACATTACCTTAAGGGTAATATGTCATAGAAAAATGTTGTGTGATGTTGTACTTAGAACATAACTTTTTGACATCGTTGTTATTTAATGATCCTCCATTATTAGATATAATTTTGGAGGGGGTACCATAGTGGTAAATGAGATGGTTGAATATGAAATTAGAAATTTGCTTTCTATTCATGTGAGTGGTATAGCTTCAACCCACTTAATGAAATATTTGGTGGTAGTAATGATATGATTATGGCCATTGGATGAGGTGGGAATGATCTTCTCAATGAGTTTAAGGCCCCATATAACAAATGGCCATGGTGTCAACATTGGTTTCAAATTCTTGATTGGGGCATGAATCAAATAGGCATGTCATTGACATTTATCACACTTATTTATATATAAATTTGTATTTGCATCCATCATGGGCCAATAGTAACTAGTACGTAAGATATTGTTTTATAGGATGGCTTTGCTAATGTGGGATCTACATAAACCTTCATGAACTCCTCATAATACTAGTGTAGATTCTATTGAAGTTAAATAATGAAGTATAGTTCTATAAAAGCTATGGTGGTAAAATTTTGATCCAAGTAAGGTATAATGAGTGGTTTGGTGAATGAAGGATTTGATTTATTTTTGAGATAGGTCTGGTGGTAAAACTTGGTCATGAACATAGTTGTAAGGGTCTAAGTACCAAATAGAACTAAAGACCAACAATATCACAAATCATCATGACAATTGAAGGTTCATGAGGTGATGCTAGAAAGTTCTCAACAAGGAATTGATACTCTTTAACTATATTTATTTGTTGAATAAAAGATCCAATAGTAGCCATAGCATCCATAGTTTTGTGACTTTCCCTTACTATATGATTAAAATGAATGTCATCAATCTATCATTTGAGAGTGTCGACCATGGTCTTATATGGAGCTAGCTTGTCATATTTTGTCTAAAAATGGTATGTAACTTGATTGATGATTAGCTAAGAATAACCATAAACCTTGAGATGAGATACATTCCATTTTACCACTTGGTGAATCCCTACAACAAGTGCCTTGTATTAGACCATGTTGTTGGTAAAAGGAAATTTGATCCTAAATGATTTAGGGATTAAATCCCCTTGTGGTGTAATAAGTAAAATGCCTACCCCTAATCCATGTGCTGTGAATGATCCATAAAAATATAGTTTATAGTACTACTCCTCAATAGGTGTGCCAATGATGGTCATTATGGATCCATCAAGGAATTGGAATGTGAGTGGCTCTGTATGAATAAGGGGTGATTTATCAAGTTGATCTATAATAACATTCCCCTTAATGGGTTTCTGATTGATCTATTCAATGTTAAACTCACTTAGAAGCATGATCCATTTGGCCATTTGGCTTTGTAAAGTTTTTTTAGATAATAGATACTTGATCGGATCTACTTTTGAAATAGCCATCATCTTATTGTTTAACATGTAATGGTGCAATTTCTAAGCTACAAAGACCATGGCTAAATAGTCTTTTTCTATGGTTATATAATTGTGTTCATACATGACCAATGTATAGATTAAATAGTACACAGCATGTTCTTTTCCATTTTCATCATGTTCAGTGAAAATTACCCTATGAGCATTTTCAGTAGCTGATAGATACAACAGGTATGGATTTCCTAGCATAGGAGGTAGTAAAATAGATGGATTTGCTAGATAGTCTTTTAGATACTAAAAAGTTGTCTAGTAGTGTTAATCCTAGTGAAATGTGACTCCATTTTTTAGAATATGTGTAAAAGGATGGAATTTGTTGTCTAATTAAGATATGAAGCATTATATAGATTAGATCTTTCTTCCAAACTATGGAGTTGCTTCAAAGCAGTTAGTGGTTTCATCTCTATTATATCTTGGACTTTGGTTGGATCAACTTCAATGCCCTGATGAGACATAATGAAGCCTAAAAATTCACCTGAGGTGACTCTAAAGACACAATTTTTAGGATTAATTCTAACTTTATGCTCATGTAATCTTTAAAGTATTCTACATTACACTACTACGTGATTAGCCCTAGTTTTTGATTTGCCAAGAATGTTGTTGACATAGTCTTCAGTAATATCATGCATCATATCATGAAATATGATGGTCATGGCTCTTTGGTAGGTGGCCCCTACATTCTTAAGACCAAATGGAATAACCTGATAACATAATATTCCCCATGAAGTGTTGAAAATTATTCTATTTTGGTTGTATACCAAAAATCCATCTATTAGTGAAAGCATTTCATAACCTACTATGAATTCCATGATCATGTCAATGTTTGGCAATGAAAAATCATCCTTATGGAAAAAATTGTTTATATCAAAAAAATCAATACAGATTTTGATTCCTTCTAGAGTTTTACTAACTATTACAACATTAAATATTCACTTTGAGTAGTCAATGGATCGAATACATCTTGCTTATAAATTTTTTTCCAACTCTTTCTTTACTAATATATAAATGTGAAGATGCATTTTTGCACAGATTTTGATTTACCAAATTGGCATCAGGGTTGACCACAAGGTGGTGCAAAACTAAGGCAGGGTCTAAACCTAGCATGTCAGGATATGCCCATGCAAAAATATCTACAAACTCCCTCAAAAGGGTTGTAAGTACTTTGAAATCCTTCTCAATAAGGGAATAACCTAGCTTCATCCATTTTGGGTCATTTGGGAACCCAATGTTAACCTCTAATGTATATTCCACTAGAGTGGTCAAACTATCTTCAAGGATAGTCGACAAAGATTTAAACTGGTTGGAAACATTAGAGTCCTCTGTTAGGATTGGCTCATCAAGTTCCATTAGGCATGATGAATGAGAGTCCCCTAATGGAAATGGCCATGTAAAAAAACTATTGGAAAATATTGAATAATTTTATCAAAATCTTATTGTTCTTCAAAAATGAACTCAGACTCACAGACAAGTTCATCATTGGTGGTCTCCTAAGCTAGTGAAGAAGGTTGAACACCCCCATCTAATGGTGCATGAAATAGGCTTTCACCACTAGACTAGATTTTTTATTTACTTCTACCATGGTCAACAAGTTCCTCAAAGAGGTTTTCATTTTGGGACCACATTTTTTTAATTATTTGCTTTTGGGTAAGGGTGTTCACTTACTCTCCAAAGTATTCTATAGGATCCAACTTGATTGAGAACCCTAATTTATTGTCCCTAATGGAAATTTATCTCTAATAGAAATAAAATCATAGAATGTCTCCTTATTTTTAAATGCATCAATTGGTATGTTGAACTCTTGCTGGTCTCAGTTTATCAAGTGGGGACAATACAATGGTAGTGGGTTGTGATGAATGACTAGGCTAAATATACAAATGGAATGGGTATCAAATAGGTTAGTTTCATATATATCATCAAAAAGGCCATGATCAAACTCTACTTCACTACATGCATCCTCATCACTAGTCGATGGTGATGGAACATGAGTAAGGTATATGGAGTCACCCCTAGGTGGTTTAAATCCATGTCCATAAGGTCCTTTGTATTGAGTCATGTAAATGTGATCAAGTGTTCCCTATTGATTAGGGATGAAGCCTCCTCCTTCATAGTCTTGATTCCTCATGATCCTATTGGTAATAGGATACTTTAAATTCTTGTAATAATCATATTGGTTGTCATTATATAACCATGATTCATCTCTTTCAAGAGGGTTTGGTTCTAGGCCAGATGCTGGTACAAATGTGATAGGTCCTTTACCTTTGCTATTTTGTTTCCATTTTGGATGAAGTGGTTTATATTTAGGTATTTTAGAGGAATTTGGATTCTATGGAAGGTTCATAATATGAAAGGTATCATGGGTCATATAATCTCCTGGGCCATTAGGTGAGATATTAAAATGATTAGATATTTCAGGTGGCCACATGTGGGAAAGGGAATCAAGGGTATTAAGATCAATGAATTTATCCTCTAATGTATCAAGGAGTATTGATTTTCCCTTATACTCTTTGGTCATTGGATTCATGCTGAAGTGATAGTTATAACTCTTGAACTCAACCTTTAGGTACTTGTAGTGCTTGTATGGATGCCAATCTCTTGGTATAGAAACAACCATCCCTAAATGGGAAAACTTGATACATTGGTGCAATGTTGATGGGACTACATGAAATTCATGTAACCAAGGTCTTCCCCAAATCATATTATATGAAAAATCAAGATCAAGCACATGGAAAAGTGTATCATGGGTCAAGGGCCCAAGGATAACTAGCAAACATATAGTTCCCTATGATTCTCGTTCCTCATTGTTGTAGGATTTGATGGTTATTATCTCTGCTTGAAGATCTATCATTGTGTACTCAAGAAGATTGATGAGCTTAAAGGACACTATGTTTAGAACTAATCCATTGTCTATAAGGACATGCTTTAGTTTGTTCTACTTTATACAAATTTCAATGTATAAAAGGTTATTATGCAATGGGCCAAGGAATGACATATTGATTTGGTTAAAAGTGACTTTTTAGGCTAGAGCTAGGTGTCCAACCAAAGCTTGGAATTTATCAGGGGATATTCCACTTGAAATAGTGGATTGGATTAGTAAGTCATTCAAAATGTTTTTTGGATTGTTGACGTATGCAATAAATCTAAAATGGAGATTTGTGCAGGCATCTTTTGTAACTATTCCACAATGTCAAATTTATTCTCTTGGTAAATGTTAAATGGATTATTCTAAGGTTGAATGGCTATTTAGATAATGAGATAAGTGATAGATGGTTGTGGGCCTGGGATGATAATATTTAACCTTCGAGTTGTGATTTCACAATCAGGATTAAATGTAGGACCATGATTGATAACAAATAATGGTGATGGTGTGGGGCTAGATAACACAAGTCTAGATTATTCATGTACTTGTGTGTGGTCATAGGGTAAGGTTGAGTTATCGGTATAAAGTCCAAAAGTTGGAATCCCTATTTGTTTTTTCACCTATGTGTGGTCCCAAGTCAAAGAAGGATTGCTAAAGTGATTGGATTGGTCTGGTATGGTTAGTAATGGTCTCATCTGATTAGAATTTGGTCTAGGATTAATGGAGATGGTATTAATGATACCTCCTACAATATGGCCTACAACTCTACTATAGTCATGTCCAACTACATGGTTGGTTTTTTTGTTATTACCATTTTGACCTTGGTTCTGTCCATCATTCTAGCATTGTTGGTTTTGGTGGTTTAGCCTTTCATTTTGATACTATTGATTTTATTGTGGCACTAATTGTTCTTGTTGTTGTTGTGGTTATGTTCGTTATTTTTATTGGTATTTATGTTTTGGAAAAGGGTTTTGATAAATCCCAAGGGTCTACTTGGAGGTATAAGCACTACCATCCAATGTGATCTCCCCATTTTCAAATGTATTCTCAATAAAATGCTTTATTTGCACACATCTTTGGAAATTATTCCCATTAACCCAATGATATTCAAAAAATTCATTTTTATGAATTAGGATATATAATACCTTGAAAATAATGCTTTGGTATAGGCCAATTAATCATATTATCAATAATGATTTTATGAAATAGAGACTCAATAGGATCTCCGAGGTCACTAAAAACATGATGAGTAGGCCCAATTCTTCTTGGAGGAGGGGTTTGCAATGGCAAAGGTTGTTGCATTTGTTGCACATGCTTATGTTATTATTCTTGGTGCATTAGCTGAAGATTTTGTTAGGTATGAGTAAGTTTAAAAAGTGGCATAGGTTGATTAGATGGTGGTTATACCATTTGGACATGGTGTGACACAGTTACTCCATTTCCCATAACATTCTTATTATAGTTGAATTACTTTGGTCTATCTTGGTTATTGGATTTTGTCAGTTCTAATGCTTGCATTTGGAATTGATTTTGATTTTAGCCATTTCCTTGACTGGTACCTTGAGTCTAATTATTTTAAGTGAGATTGATGATCCCTTTATTAATAAGGGCTTGCTTTATCAAAAAACCTTTATCAATGATTTGTTTGAAAGTATACACACATTATAGTTCTAGATGATAAGTTATCTCACTATGTAAATTTTTAGTACACATAATGAATAATTATTTATCTAGTAAACTATGGGTGAATCAGATTGCAAGGGCTCTCCATTGTTGTAGATAACTCACAAAACTCTCACTAGATTTGTGTGTTGCTTGTGTCAAGTTGACCAATGAAATATCATATTCCAGATTGTAGGAAAAGTGTTGCATAATTTTTTTTGAAAGATCATCAAAATTTGTTACTAAATTCTTAAGAAACTTTAAAGATAAATTTAAGGCTTATCTTGATATCCTCCTTGGGAACAACAATAAAAGGTATATGTCACTATGTGCCACTGGTTGGTAGGTGACAAAGAATTTTGTTAAATGGGCTTTCAGGTCACCTTTCCCCTTGTATTTATTGAATTTTGGTGGTTCGTATCCTAGAGGAAATGGTATCTACAATTACTTCATGTTGAAAGGATAAGAATACACATCATCCAAATTAAAATTTTTACCTTATTTCCTAGCTTGGATGGTAGCGATTGAATCCTTCATCTATACTATAGGAAACTTGTGGGAATATTGCCTTGGGTAGTGCATTGAGAAGTCACAAGTGGAGCACTTTGATCAGGTTATGATGGAGTTATTTATTGGTGTATGTTGGTTTCATTAGTAAATAGACCAGGAATACACATACGTGGATTACGGTTTAATTGGTGGAACTACATTTGTGCAATATTCTGGTTAGGGTTAGTTATGAAGGTTTGAAATTGAGGATTTTGAGGTTGGGATGAAGGGATATAACCATACTATGGCCAATGTGGTTGAAAAGGGACATGCTATCAACTAATCAAACCTTGTTTTTGAGTGGGAACTCATAACCCAAGACCCTATATCTGAATGAGTGGCACATTTTAAACAAAATTCAAAGATTTCCTTATTGGTACTTGAGGAAAATTAGAACCTCTTTGTTGCATGAATCCCTATTGGGATGTGGGTGCATGTTGGAGATTCATCATTTGGTGATAAATGGTCATAAATTTTTAGTTAGACATCATTTGATTTTGAATTGGCACACTAGCTTGTAACTAAAGAGGTATGTTTGCTACTACCTGATGAGATAAAACATTAGTTTCCCCCTATTGAGGTAGAAACATATTCAACCTTTTTTGCATTGGTATACTAGATTTTACCTATTGATGTGGAATACCACTCATCACTTTTTAAGGAGTAGGATTCACCATATTTTATTATTGAGGCATGACATTGGTTATTGACTAGCTACCTAATCATATTGGTTGAGTGCTTGAAGAAACAGCTGGTTGAGGATTGGAAGTATCTAGTTGAGATTGGGATGTATAAAATCTTACTCCCTAATTTTTAGAACCACTCTTTGTGTTAACTAAAGGCACATTTTTTTGGCTAGATATTTGCATATTAACACCACTTTGGTTTGGATGGGATGTTGTTTTCACATTGTCCACTATGTTCTAGCCACTATCTTACATAGAGGTAGAAGATACTAATTCGATGGTTGGTGTATGAAATAAATTATCAATCGAAGTGTTTTGCAAGAATGGGTCTACACCTTGATTATCTTAACTAGTCAACTCTATTAACACTATAGTCGATGGAACTAAATCTATGAGAGGCCTACTTGACATGGTCATCTAGTTAAAAGTATGGGTTAGGTTCAACTAGGTTTGGTATGCTGCCTAATTTTTTACAAAGTGATCCTCCATGGGGTCCTTGCCTTTGAAAAGCATACTAGGGTCTTAATACGTTATTTGGACTAGAGGTAGAGGATTTCTAGAAGAAGATTATTTATTGTAAATTATTTTATGAGGCATTCTTACTAGACTTTGTAAATTCTCATGGGGGAAGTCTACTGAAAACTTGGCCCCTACTTCTATGGTCATAACCAAAACCTCATCTTTATTTTCCAATAAATGACACTCAAAAAAATAAGAATCATACATGAAAGGTGCATTAATAGAGTAATATTGTTGGGGAAAAGGTTCCTCAACTATAGGTAACATAGCTAGGTATTGCGTAGTTTATTCTTGATCCTTTTCTACATATGGTGACATATTAACCAAATAGTTAGTCAATATATCTTGGTTTTGTGCCCCTATTTGAGTATTATGAGAGATATAAGGATTTATCTCATAAATAACATTATCTTTTTAGGGGTCTTGCACCATTTCTTCTTGTGCAGCCACATGACTAATCCTCATATTGTACATGATTCCACTATAAGTATAGCAAAATATGTTTGGATCCATAGTGAATGTGTTGCTACAAAAAGTTCTACAAACTCTAAAAAAGCTAGTGTCTAATGAAATATGATTCAAAATTGGTCTAGATTTAATCAAAAGGATGAAAAGGCTTATGAAAATATTTGTAATAAAATAATTTAATGTTAAGTGTCTAAAGTTACATGTCTTGTACAAAAATATCAAGTAAATGAACCTAAAATTGAAATGCCAAACTCTACGGTCAAAGTCTTTTAAATTAGTCTAATCTAAGAAAATAAAAGTTTTTGGGTATTTGGGCCAAATAAAGCATCAAAAAATAGGCTTAAACAAGGCATGTGTTAGGACTCTTGGCCACATTATGTCAAAATCTAGACTTTGAAATAGATGATATTTTAATCTAATGGATTTGAAACACTTCCAACCAAAAACTAGGCGTTTGAATCTAGTATATAAAATTGATCAAATATGTATAATGTATGAAACAAAAGTAACTTTTGAGATAGGTTATTGTATTCTAAAATAATTTCATAAAACTTGATTCTTTTTGATAAATAATCTAGACAAAAGTGAATGGCATAACTGTGCTAGACAAAAATTCACAAGGTACATGTGGATTTTACTTAGATAATTTTGGAAAACATGGACTCTACGTAAAAAGGTCTATGATGAAAAAATGATTGAAATGTTTTGAGTGGCATAACAATGCTAAAATACTCAAAATATGTAACCAAATGTTTTCTTCAAAAACTCTAAGGCATATATGATTCACAAATTTGGTAGTGTAACACTACCCTTTACGAAAGATACACACACTCTCAAACTTTGGACAATTTTTATAAGGTAAAGAGGTTTGCATTGAATGGACTCAAGGAAAAATGGGATAGTAAAATTTTTATCATAGACTAAAGTTCAAGCATTTCACAATATGATTTAAGTCTACCAAGTGTTGATAATGAATATGAGTCTTAAACAACCTTCAACTCAAATGGAAATTTGAACCTAAGTTAAAACAAGTTTAATGTGTAAATGGTGAACCCACTTGACACATAAAGCCTGAGAACTTATAAAGGATAAAATTTGAATGTGAATTATAAATGAGGGACTTAAACAAACTTTAGTAAAATGTATAGAATCAATTGGGCAGTATAACTGCACCAAAGTGGATGATATGAGTCAAAGTTTATGATAATTTTGAACAAAGAAAAAGTGATGATTTACATGGTTAGCATAATACCTCATTAATAAAATAAATTTGGGGATTATTAGTTTGGTTTATTTCACTTTTTTAAAACCAAGTTTTTGACTTCAAACAAGACAAATTAATCTAGGACAAAACCAACTAATTAATCGCTCTAGGTCCTAAATTGACAAGGTTGCATGGTATTGTTGGAATCCGTCTATATATATTATTTTAGAATATTTTAAGAATTCATAAAAAATTAAATGAACATTATATAGTGGGGTTTTTATAACTCCATTCTCTCAAATGATAGTACTATGACATAGATCTTGAGGCACACCTTACACCAATAATACTTATATGGCAAGTAGGGTTTTGCTAAAAAATAAAAGTTTTCAATTGTTTATAGATGGATTAATTTCATAATGAATTTCATTCTAAAATGAAAAATAAACAAATTTTAATTGGGTGTCTGTGGCGCTTGGCTTGTTTCAAAAAGGTCTTGCTCTTTTCACAACCATCACATTTGTCACTTGCTTAGTATAGTGTGATGTCCAAATTATAGATAGGTCTCATGTGCTTAACCCCAACACTAAAAGGTGGTTTAACAATTAAAACCTATTATCCTAGTGGGAGTTATTAAGTTGATGTTAGGATATGAAACCCTAGGTCAAATCTTCCCTATAGAAATTGTGGGAAGTAATGAAGTACCCCTTACAAACCAAGATGTAATGAAATAAATGACTAAGTAAAAGAGCTTTAGAGGTTGTGTGTAGGTCATTCAAACCATGCATATATTTGAGGATAACCTTAAAATTTTATTTTTCATTCATTTTAATAATGCAATTTGTAATAAATATGGCACTTTTGATCCCAAAAGTTCCTTAAAGGGGACAGATGGGAGAGAATACACACATCTTTATTTTTGACAATCAAATTCTATTTAAACAACTATTGAATACAAACTTTGAAAAATGAGTTAAATTTGAAACACCAAATGAAAATTATGGTGATGTTATTTTAACCCCTTAGTGTTAAGTTGTGAACTTTGAAATACAATCACAAAACTTAATTAATGAAACACCCGAAAAAATTTCTTTAAACACAAAAATGAAAGATTCTAATTCATTTTAAACATCCAAATGAAGTGTGAAAAGAATAATTTAAATTTGTTTTGGAAATTTTTAAAATATATACTAATATAAAAAAATTATCACATTGTTTATCCTTCAAGCATATTTATCAAATGAGGCAAGTAACCTTGAAGGGCAAAATTTGTCAACCCGAAGGCAAAACCTCAAGAAAGCAAACGTGTTAGATTAGATTTGGTTAGATAAAATATCAAAAAATAATTTCAAGGAAAGTATTAAACAAATAAAACATAATAAAAATAATAATATTAAAAATATTAACACCTGAAAACAACAAATTAGAAGGCTTAAAATAAAACATAACACATACAACATAAAACCCTACACATAAAACATAAAAACCTGCAGCAAGTATTTTTAACATAACTTTTAAAATATAGATCTAATTTCCACAAAATTTTGAAATGTTATCAAGAAATCTATGTTAAATGTATATGAAAAATTTTAGGTCCAAAAAGTGAATAAAAAAATTTATTATATCAGTTCTAACTATTTTTACCATAAAAATAAAAAATAGAAAGTGGCAGTCCCTAAAAAAGTCACAACATCTGAAATATAAAGAGAGTTATTTTGAATTTTTTAGATAATATAAATAACATAGTTATATATACCCATAAAAAATTATAAAAAAATATAAGTAAATAAAAATTTATTAACTCTTTATGGGCCATTTTTAGTCTAATGAAGCAAAAACAACAAAAAAAATTAAAACTATGAATACAAAGAAATTCATGGGTTGCGCACTCATGAAGATAGTCCCACCAGGTGTGACATTATGTAAAATAGGAAATATAATAAATATATAATTGTTAGTATCATTTTAATTCCAAAATGAAAATAAAATGAAAGAAACAAACTAACTAACATAACATCTTTAGGCCTAGTTACTAGGGAGAGCTTAGTGAGGGAAAACCATTTGAAAACACAACTAGAAATGGAAAGAAACAAGAGATATGAGTAAATAACATCAATTTATTACCAAATATTTTATTTCTCCAAAAATATACTTCTTTGGATTTCTCAGCTTGTGCTTCAAGAGATTTTATTCAATGGAGTGTGATTACCTTCATCTCCTCTTGGCCCCTTTGGCTTTGGCTTGGATTGGCTCAAAATTTTGGAATTATAAAAATAATTACAGTGGATTTTATAATTATTTGAGAATTATAAATCTGCATTATCCAAGATTAAATTTTTTGTTCATAGCTCTTCTATATTTCTATATATATATATATATATATATATATATATATATATATATATATATATATATATATATATATATATATATATTTTCTAAAATGATTTAGAATCAACCATGACCATCCATCTCAAGATTGAGATCCTTTTCCATGTTTTTATTTTTTTCTATCATTTGGGGTTGCCTTTTTTCTAGATTTACCCTATTTATTTATTTTATCTTGAATTCAAATATATCCTTAATTAAAACTTGAAATTTTTAAAAATAAAACATATACTTATGCATTTTGATAAGAGGAAACAAGAGATATCAAGGAATTATTAATTAAATAGATTTTATTTAAAATTTTCAATGCATTCAAGTAATTTTAATTATTCTGGCCATGAATAAATCTAATTATGTAATTAAATTCCATAAATATCCCCCATAAATATTTGGGATATAAGGGAATCTATGAGGCATGGAAGGCATTGATGATGCATGAGAGGGTATTAATGAGGCATGGGGTGGCTTAATCATGATATTTTTATGCATTTATGGCTTGTGAATGCCATCCCAAGAAATGATGTCATTTGATGATACAGATATTCAAAATTATTTTATAATAAATATATCTTCAACAAGTTCTATAGAAAATTAACTTAAGTTCTTAATTTGGTTTAATTATCCTTAAACATGATTAGTTAACTTTGATGCAAATATTAGCAATTGATGCATAAATTAATCAAATTGGTCAAAATGTTATATTATTAGCTCATAATTTGACTAGATTAGAATTGAAAGCTGATGTTAGATGAGTTGGAATCATTATCCCATTTAGGATGATTCCAATATAAAATAACAAAGGCATATGTCTCGTGCAAGAAATTTGGTAGAAAAGAGCAATCTAGAGCACCCAGGTGCAAAATTGGAATTTTGACTTAAAATAATTTGATCAAAGTTAGTTGCTCCATAAATTGCATTGCATCTTTTAATGATATTGTATCCAAAATTGGCACTTGAATATAACAATTTCAATTCATTTAATGTGTTTTAGTATTTTTAGACCAAATTGTGTGTTTTGGTAGAAATTGGTCAAAAGCCTAGTTGGACGCTATCAGTGGCTAGTTTTAGGTGTCGACACATCATAGATATCAAAAAATTGAAATCATGATTGGGTAACTCATGTGCTTGTGTCATGTTTATATAACACACAAATTCAATATTTGGGACATATACCTCTTTTACTACACTACAAAATTGATCAATGGTAGTAACACTCAACAATTATTTGGAGGCAAACATTTTAATTTTAAGGGTTTGACAATAAAAAATCATAATCTCATCATTTTTAGATTAAAACTTAGGTTCTTCTACATCTTCATTAATTTATCCAATAGCATCACAAGGATTATAGGGGATAAAGCATTTGTCACACTAATCAATGTCAAAATTACAATCTAGAGCATTAACCTTGGTGTTCAATAGATCAAGAACCTCCTTCCCAACTCCTCTATTATGATTTATAACATTTATTTCATCATGAGTATGTATCTTAACTCTATCATTATATCTGGTGTGAAAATAAGATCTCCCTTATACCTAATTATGGGTTTGAGTTCTCTCCTAACTAGAAGATATATGATAGTGTCCCTTCTCAGTTATGGCCAACTTGTATGACATTTCATTAAAAATAGTAGACAAGGTTTTCATAATTTCCTCAAGGTTGGAAAAATTAATTGATTGAGACTTCTCAGGGTTGGTCATATTTACATCATCCCTTTTGTTTAGATGCTTCCCCATAAATTTTTTGTTATTTTGAATTTAGATGGCCATGTTGAATGTCAACCTCAGATTTGTGGGAGCCTTATCTCTCGATTAGTATGCAAACCTCTTATCAAATTCATCAAATTATCTGATTAAACAATTAGTATCACTTGGTTTAATATTATCAGGCAATCTCATCATCATCTTATCAAACCTTGTATTGAAGTCCTACACATAGTAATTAGGGTTATTCTTTATGTTTTAAAATTATTCTAAAACAAATTGAGGGTCAAATCTATCACCATACTAAATTTTAAAAAATATTATTCATTTCTTCCCATGAATCTATGCATTAATTATAAAGAGAGTTGAACCATTCACATGCATCTTCTTCTAGCATGTGCACAAAAAGTTTAATAAAAACATCATCATGATCTTCCTCATAATATTCAATTATTATGTGACAATACCTCAAATTAAACTCTATAGTTACTTCATTATTACCTTGAAACTTAAGGAGTTGATTCCTTACCTCATTTAGAACTTCACTGGGGTAACCCCCCATTTCATCTAAATTAATAGGTTTATATCTAGAAATCTTGAATTCATGGTGTTCATTTTCATCCTGATCTTTATGCCTCATTATTGGTTCTGTGGTGGGTTCAAGATGATATTACAAAGCATTGTGAGGGGGTGAGTGAGATGGACTTGGGGGATCAAAACTAGGAGGAGATTAAGCTTGTTGAGAAGGTGTTGGGTAATAAATAAGACTATAAGATTTTGTGTTATCAGGAGAACTATGAAAATATTCAATCAAAAGAATTTAAACAAAAGGAAGTTAAGGTGTACTACAATTATGATGGCCTAGACACTCCTTTCCTTTAGAAATTTGTCCTTTAAATGGCCTCCAAACTTGTCTCCTTATTTTATGATGAAAATTTGACCTAGAGATAAGTTGATTTGATGAATTGACTTTGAAGGAAGATCTCAGTCCTTCTAATTTTAAAAACAAGATAACACCCAAAAATTAATGAATTCTAATGGACACTGATCTGTTAAAAATAGATAAAATGTTGGAGTCAACACTAGAAAAAATATTCTAGAATATAACATATCACAAACATATAGTGATACATTATGAAATTACACTTTTTTTGAAATTAGTGATTAGAATCCTTGGTAACAGTGCTATAAATAAGTTGGTTCCTAGTTTTACACCTCTTAGAATTCATCCTTGCACATTTGAAAATATCAAAAACATAGATTGTAAACCTTAGTTATGTTTTTATAACCATGGAAGGGTTTAACACATATATGGAATAAATTTAGATAATGACTAGAAGACAATGAAAAAGGGTATGGTTAGTTCTCTACTACTTCTATCTGTACTTGAACCAAGGTGAGAGGACCTATGGGGTATCTTTATCACAAGTAGGGATAATAGAGTTCAATATCCAAGGAATTATTGGCACACATACAAATATGGTCAAGGCATAAACAAAGTTTCTTAATCCACTTGAGAAGAGTTGTCACACAAACTAAGAAAATGCTCTTAAATAAGACACAAGCTACTAAATATCGATAGAAAGATGATTGAAATATTCATTTTTAAGAAAAACTATTGACAACTAAGGTCCAAATGGAAAATTACAATGCTAATCTTCAAATATCAATCAAAAACACATTTTAGATTCATAACACTAATGCATGTATAAGCAAATAACACTTATAATATTAAATACCATATATTAGCTGTAGGGATATGATAGGTGGGATGAGTTAGGTCTATTTAGATGAGTTGTGGTGGCTTTCAACACTGGAAATTCCTTAAACCTTTATGTTATCACTCATTCCAAGATGCAAAAAAAAGAGAAACAAGATAAGAAAACTATCAATAATGATTTTCATTCATTGATACCAATGCAATGCAAACTTTCAAATGACCCTTGAGAACTCCAAAGCATACAATGCAAGTAAAGACTCAAAAACTTCTCTTTTCAACTCCATTAATCCAAGATATCCTTAAAATATTATCAATAAAACATTCCCAAATAACCATTCTGAAAGGAATTTATAACCTAAGTTCATTCCTAGAATCACTACCATTAAGAGACATAAAACCACATACCTAGTCAATAATACATGAAGAATGTGCTATTACACTTCATTGACAAGAAAGAGCAAAAATCATAGGTAGTTTCCATTAATCTTGAATGTAAGTATACATACATCAATGTTCAAAATTCTAATTTGGGTAAATGCATAGAGGATTTGCTCTGAAATAGGGGAGACATATACAAAATAATCTCAAGGTTTTCTAATTATTATATAGATGCAATAACTTTAGCAATAGAGATAGAAAACACACAGTAAGAATCCCAAAAATAAAAAAGCCTCTCTAAAGAGGAGATTTATTAAAAGTAAAAAGCCTAACCCCAAAATACCAACCCTTGTAGAGAGGAAAATCTTTTTCTACTTATACAAAATTTACCACCCATAATATTGCTAAAATATGCTCCCTCTAGAAGATATCTTTGCATATGCCTAGAAGCTCATGCTCTACAAGGTGATCATTCTGGTGATTTGATTTTCCATATCATGATGAGATTTTGATTTTTCCCAATTGTAAGTTTGGTTCATTTGAGATTGAGGGAGAATATTCTTCCTAGGTGAAAAACAAACATTTGTCTTCATGTGAAACTATTTCCCCCTATTTTCCAACTAATGATTTTCCCAGTCAAGCTAAGGATCACCTACTAGCTAAAGATCCACTTACCATTTTCAAATCTACAAAGAATAAAGAATAAAAATATGGAGGGAATAATATAAAATATAAAAAATGCTCATCAATCTTTTGATCATTTATAAATGGATCCTCCATGATGGTTTTTTTCCTCTTCTACTGCAACAAACTAGGTCTTCATCACATACCTTAGTCACAAATATGATTTCAACACTAAACTCACATTCATGAGCTCTATCTCAATCCTTTTCTTACTTTTTATTTTCAATTATAGACTTATGAATTTATTTCACTTGAAATATTTCCACTACAACTGGACATTTTAACTTCCATGTGCATTTTGAAATTTTAGGCTTTCTTTTCGATGACATGTTGACATGGACCATGTACCTTAGGATTATACTTGAAATTTGGAAATTACAAGTTAAAGTTATAATGTAATATTCTATTCCCCTTGAAAATGTCCACTTTACTTTTAATCATAGACATGCATGTAAATTTTTGAAATAGTTGAGGCTTTCCTTTTATTGGCATGTGATGTGGGTTATGCGTTTTTGTATGAAATTTGAAAGGTGAGAGTTAAAGTTATATCATGACATTGTAATCTCCACTGAAACTTCCACTAACTTGAGATTTTTAATTTCCACGTGGACATTAAAATATTTCAATTGGCTTCTCCTTTTGGTGTCACATGTAGCGGGCTTTGGGATTTCAAGTACACGTTAACATAAGACTTATCATTTATATGGATTTAAAATGACCACATTTAATAACATATCCTAGGATGTGGACTTCAGGATTATATTTTCACATTTCAAATTTTCTTGTAAAGGTTTCTACGTAATGTTATTATTTTCCCTCACCCGTCATAACCATGTAATTTTTTTAAATCTTCATGATCCAATTTTCACCTCAAACCCTACAATAAACACATTAAAATCATGAAATGTGTTATGGTTTAAAAAAAAAATCAACTTCAAGAGCGGGATTTTTATTGTGGATGATCATTTTGTGGATTCCTTTCAAGAGGCAACAATCAGACTTTTAGATACTTGTTTTTTAGGATAAAGGGAAAAAAATACTTTGGAATATTTGTGCACTAATATAAATTTCTCATGACTTAATTAAACTTCAAAAATTATCAATAAGTACCCTTAGTTTTTTTATAAGGAATCTCAAGATCTTCATGGTCTTCAATAGGTCTGTAATCTTATATTTTCTTCAGTTCACAAGGAAACAATCTTGATTTAGGCTTATTTATTGCCTAAAAAACCTATTTTGTCATCATGTAGACATATGAAATTACTTTAATAGTACCTTCACATCTATGCACTGGTCTAAAAATCCATCCCAACTGACCAATAATGTTTTACAACTCACATCTTTGAAAATATGCCTAAAATTACCACTTTTAAACCATTTTTTGTACATCTTCCCCACATGGGGAACCAAATGATCCATTATAGTTCCAATAGGACCTATATATGTCATTTAGGTCATCTTAAGGTAACAAAAGTATAATTTATGTCATTTGTGAGTGTTTCATCTACATCGGGTCTTTACTAGGATTTTAGGAGGGTTTAGACTTATTTTCGTTCTTAACAATGATTCAAAAATATGAAGCCTTAAATTACATTAATAATTCCATATTTTTTAATTTAGGTGACCCTAATAAAACATCCAATAGTTATTTTCATCCATACAAATCCTCCTTGAATTTATAAGCAGAGGAATATGCCTTCTTGAGCTCCTAACAAAGCAAAACAATTTTTGAGGTGATATATTTTCTTAATGATTATTCATACTATATAGGATAATTAAGGAAAACAAATACGTGAATTTAAAGTGTGAAAAATTCCCTCACATTTCCCATATCCATTCCTTCTCATGCATCTTCTTCATACAGTTATAAGCCATACAATATAGTCTCTTAGGCAAGCAGACTGGTGTCTATGATTTTAGATGATGTTTTGCTCCAAGTCAATTCAAATTGATTTTTAATTATTATATATGGTTTTAAATAGGTTTTAAACACTTATACAAAATTTTACAAACACCTTTTTGAGTAGGTTAACTCTTTAACAAGCTCAAAACCTATTTTGGCCCATTATTAGGGTTTAAGGGTAGTCCTAGCATTTTAACCCTAATAGCCTATTTATTGATGTTTTAATTAACTTAAATGGGTTAAAATCCATCTATAAAATTTATATATGGTCATTATTACGCCATAAAAACCTTAAACTCATCAGGCACTAACAAAATTCATACTTTTCATGTCCTTTGTAAAAAGCATGTAGGTCTTCATTTAGGCTTCTCAACCTATAAGACTTTGAAAATGAATAATCTTGAGTGGTTTTAGTATTTAAGTGTTTTTTTTTAATAATTTAAGATTTACATAATCACTATTTAACCTCATACAAACTTCTCAACCCTTTATTTGTCACCAAAGGTGTAACTTCTCAAAATTAACTTGTGATAGGCTTGTAGGTGGTTATCAGGCTTAAATCCTTATTTTCTCTTATTTTGCCTCAGAAACCTAATTGGTAAAGAATGGAATTTTATAAAAATTGTACAATTATTTTGTGATCCTCTCCATCTCTAAAATTTCCACACAATACATTGGATTTCCATTTGAAGACTTCACAGTCCTCTTTTTAAGCTCACAGAGTCCCCTTCTTAGGATCACACAATCCATTTAAATGCATTCAACCAAATACATATATTTATTCAATGGAATATACCAATTATTATGTGATATCACTTTTGATATAAGGCACATTATTTATTCATATATATGGGTGATAAATCAATTCCATATTGGTTTGTTTAAGATGACACTCAAGATCTTCATAATTTTGTTAGGCCTTCAATGCTCTAAGTAATTATTCAACTAAGGAGACTTATATGTTGTGACATATTTTCAATAAATACTCCTTAAAAATAATTTATAGCTATTCCATGACATTTTAACTCTTATATAACCCTCACCACTCATGTCTCATACACACATCCACCTTTTTGTAGTTCATTTTTTGTACACAACATTGTAACCATAAAGTACATCACTTGAGGGTATAATAGCTGAGGTTTGATCCCTAAAAGATGATATAAAACTTTGATAAATCATTTAAATAATTAAGAGAGTGACCTTTAAGTTCATTAAGGCACTATGGGTGTTGTTGTCCTGTAGAAGTATAGACTATGATTGTTTGCATGCATTGTATGTACCTAGACTTCATCCATTCACCATTGGTATGATACTTTTAAATTTCAAGGATTATAGAGATATTTTAAAAACAATGATAAAATAATATAATGTATTCAATATGTCATATACACCTCCATTATAACCATTTAGGTGCTAATGTTGACCTATAGGTCTGCAGAGCTTTTTTGGGAAAATATTAAGAGTGATGTGTAAAGTTATGTTTTAAGATGAATTATAAGTCAAATAGTTAAATTATATTCACAAAACATAAGGATTTACATGCCATTAAAATTTCTAAGATGATGATATAAAAATTTGAGTAAGGACTTTATGTTGGCATTTCCAAACACATATATAGGTAATGATTCAATTTTAGATAGGTTTTATAATATTACTAATTTTATTTTATGTAAGAAAACTAATGATTTCACTCGAGTAGAAAAACAATTTTTCAAGGATGTTACAAGATCATATGGTGTTATAAAAACCATCACATCAGAAAGAGACACTAAATTTCTAAGTCATTTTTGGAGGAACCTATGGAACAAAGTATAATTTATTAGTGAATACCACCGACAAATAGATGGAAAAATATAATTAGTAATTAATATCTGAGGAAATTTGTTGAGATGCATAGTTGAAGAAAATCCCAAGCAATGGGACTTGGCTTTACCCCAAACTAAGTTTGCCTATAATATTTTAGTGAATGGGTCGACATGTAAATCATTGTTTCATATTTTACATGATATAAATTCTTTGGGTATTTTATAAGTTTTATAATTACCAATTGCAGAATGAGTCAGAGACGATACAAAATCATTTGCATAACACATACAATAGTTTCAATAATAAGTCAAAATAAATATAAATGAAAGTAATGAAAATTGTAAAGAAACAATATATCTAACAAGATGGTCAACACTATTTAAATAAGGATATTTTTTATGGTTTATTTGAGGAAATAAATATTTCCCAAAAGAATTTAAGTACAAAAAAATTGGTCCATGTAGAATTATGAATAAAATAAATGACAATGATTATGAGGTGAGTTTACCATATAATTTTTATATCTCTCTAGTATTTAATGTTTCACATTTATATGATTTTAATTGATAAAATAATTAAGGGGAATAATATTAATAATTGTATTTGTAGTAAAATGTACCAAGGAGAAATTAAGGATAGTATAGGTTCTAGATAAGATGACAATGAACACAAGATAAAAAAGTTATAAAATGTATTTGGTATAATGGGAAGGACTACATGTATTTTAATTATTTAGTATAAGATAAATAGATATTTACATGAATAAGTGGAGGGAATATAATCATGTTAAATCACATGAACTAGGTGGTTTTCAGTCAGAGGAGAATGATGGGGAGACCTATCTTCTAGAGGCTATAAATTTTGAATCATTAACCTAATTGATATATACATCACATAAAAAAATATAAAATAAATAATCATGCATACATAACCTATTTCATTGATTATAATCAATTTGAATATGTTTGGAGACCCATACAAGATCATCCAAAGGATCCAAATTGCATCTAGTATTTTTAGTCATGCTTAAAATAACATAAATAATACGACTTTATAATTGGATGTGAACTTGGGTTGAAACAAATAGAAAATAATGAATTTAACATAAATATTCCATTTGCTATTGCTTCTAAGACTATTGTAGGGACCTCCCCTATTACTGTTATTTCTAGGACTGATGCTAGGATCTCCCCTATTTTTATTATTGTAGTGTCATCATATTTGCATGGTTCTTCTATCAATGAGACTATAACAGGGACCTCCCTTACTATTTTTTTTGCTACTATAAATTCTATACTAATCTCTGTTGTTGATGCTAATGTGACTTAGACTGCGACTTTATATGCATAGTTTGTTGATGGGGTTGGCACTATTGTGTCCTCTCCCCAAGTTCCATCCCCTTTTGAGGATTTGGTGAGATTATCACCTCCTAAATCTCCTATTTATACAAATGGAGATGATGATTTTTTTGGAGTATTGTCCAAAGGTAGAAGCAAGGTCTTCCCAAGCACATTTCTCAGACCCACACTTGGGCCAAGGGTGTTTGACCTGTTATGTTAGGTTTAGTTATTGTTTAGTATTTTGTTCCTTGCAACCTTGTTTCCTTGCTATAGCTTAGGCTTTTGGGATTTATTTTTCATCTATTATTTTTTCTCTATTTATGGCCTATGTGAGGATTTTCCATTGGCCTCTGGGCTATTTTATTCTAGGTTCTACATCCTTATCTCCAGCTTACCATAATCAAAAACATAAATAGTCCATGTTTTAAATTTTATGCCAATTCAAACATGAATGGAAAATTTATAATGAAACTCATTTTTTTAGTTATAAGAAGGGCAGTTAAATCAGGTCGTTAATTATTTTTTTTAATTTTTAAGTTTGTGTGTCAATTTAAATACTTATATGAAATTGTTTTAGGCATTCAAGGAAATCAATAAATATTATGGTTTCACAAAATTATAAGTATTGTGTATATTGATATAATTTTTACTTTGTCAGTCTTTAGTTCCATGAATGTAGTGCTTACTAAGGTCTTGTAATGAGTGATAGTTGAGGTGACCAACAAACTAAAGAAAATGTTTACTAAATTCATTATCATGGGTAATGATTACTTTTTAAGGTTGAGTTAATATAATTTTTTTATTTTTTTACCATCATACTAGATGATCAACCTTGAAAATGGTTACAATAGTAGAATGGTATTTGATATTTACAATCAAAATTTTGGTGAGATTAAAATAAATGTTTTTTGATCACCTAGATTTTTTTATTTGATGTATGGATAACATGTTCCCATATAATTATAAAACATAGTGAATTTTGTTTAAAATGTCATTATCCATCTCATCTGTCCCTTCACCCTAAAACATAAATGACTAGAGTTTCTCATAATAAAATTAATCTATGTGTTATTAATCAAGATTTAAAACTAGTGATCCATCATGTCCCATATGGTAGGAGGTTCATGAATCTAGAATCCATTTATATGTAGGAGATATTGATTTTATGAAAAGTATTACTCCTATCTTTGGAGGTGGAATATACATTTTTACCATGTCTAATTCTAAGACGTCACATTCTTAAAATAATGATACTTATCATTGCTTAGTTTTCTAAACCAATTCTAACATTCTTTGTTGACATTAGTCTTGGTATTTTATTTTCTAGTTTTATTGGAAAGGCCCTTGCTTTGGTCATATTTAGGTTGTGACATTGCATTAATATAATTTTCCATTAATTATTGTTACTTGGTATCCTCGTGTCAAATTTGCCCAATTTTTATTATTATTCTCACTTAAGTTTCTCAAAAAACATGTCAAAATTTAGTGACACATATGAATATCCCATATAGTCTTGATGTGTGTATTAGTTTGAAATAATAACTAAGGATGAAATAATTTATAAAAAATAGTCATAATGATTTTTCCATCATTCTTGATTTCATCAGTGTCAATGAGTATAATCCTTAATCAGGATATACTTATCTGGGTTAAAAGTAATAGGATCATTTTCGATTTGGCATGCCTTCAACTTATTGTTCTTTCCAAATGATCAATCAATTTAGTATAAAATATGTAAGGTTACATGATGCCCATAAAATCAAATATTTTTTCATGGGATACTTATTGACTAATGATTCCTCTAGCTTCTTCAGAATGGGTTTTCCATTTTTTCCATTTGAAAATATCTAAAGATGAAGATTATTTATTAATTAAAATATGGTACAAAACTTTGGCAAGTAGTACATGAATAGCATATCCTTTATATTTGAAGTTTTTATAACTTTAGTGTGTTATCTTTCTATTCGGTATGCTATCACAAATATTTGAGTATAAAAGTCCAAAAAAAAATTTATCAAAAAAATATAAGAAATACATTTTAGAAAATACATTTAAATTAATGTCTCGATGATAAAATAATAATGGTTAATTTGGCCCATGGGATGGCTTTTTGAAAATGTATTTATAGGACTGCAAGAAATTTTATTTTTATTTAAAAAAATGAAATACCATTTAAAATGATTGTATGAATGAGAAGATCATAGTGGTGTAGTTTTCGTTTTAACAATGATCTTTTTTTATGTATTCACATATAACTAATCTAAAGCCTTTTTACATGGTTAATGTTTTTTATAAGAAACCCTTTCTCACAAAATTTCCTTATTCTTATTCCATTCATTATTTTTTTGGAAAAAATGAAACCCCAAATATGGATACAATAACTCAATCTAGAAATGGAATAATAAAAACATAGTTGAATAAATAATACTATAATAATACATGTCTACCAAATGTAACCAATTTTTTTAATAAATACTATGTTGGGGTATGTTTGATCTATATGATCTTTGATATATGAATTTATAGTGGTAAATAGTGAATATGTCCAAATGGAATGATTACTAATGTTTTTATAATTACATTAGTTTTCCATCTATAAGGTATGCATATAATAACTTCCCTAGGCTAATAAGTAAGTGGTGATCCTTATAATAAAATTTATAAGAGGCTTATCATTAGAATAAATATATAATTCCTAGAAATGTTTTATATACCATGAATTATGCCAAAGATAAGATCAATATAAAGTGATATATGATGGCTTGATTATTGTGAAATACCACTCACACCATGTATATGGTAAAACTAATTATCATTTTGCCTATAATGATAGATCATGTGAGTTTACAATTATTGTAACAAAGTTATAAGTTAAAAAATTTATATTAAATAAAATTTATTCAAACCTTAGTTACCCATTTTTTTATTTGTATTAATACAATAAATATAGGATTGAAACATGAAATGAACAAAATAAAATACTAATTTGAAAACAACAAAAATGAAAAATATATTAAAAATAAGGAAAATTATGTATCTAGTGTTTAATATTTAATTTACAATTATGTGAAGATTCTATTTCTATGATAAAATATTTAGTTATTAGATAGGATCCATAATCGTGCTAGTTATCATAGAATAAACACCCATAATACTTGCCTAAAAAATCTAAAATATCTTAGAAATAAAATAATAGATATTCATCCAAGTAGCATGGCTATCTCTTTTTAGTAGTATAATGGACCTAATTCTACCAATATAATAATACATTCATCTAAAATATGCTCATCCACATGACATGTAGGTTATTATATTTAAAATAGAAGAGATTAGGATTAAGGTTAGGTTTTTTGAGAGTAGATAAAAAACTAGTAATACAAAAAATATTATTAGGAAAATTCAGTGAAGTATTTACTTAATTAATAATGTTATCCATTAATCGGTAGTGGGTAAGTATGCACAAATTAGCTCTTATCCACAAATTACAAATAATACATGTGTATCTTATAATAATAAAATAGCGTAAAAATAATTTAAAATACTAAAAAATTGTTGTTAATCCCTATATACCCAACCAATGGTGGTTTCAAACCTTCTTTAAAAAATATAATAACACTCATATATGGAATAATTAAAATTCAAGTAATCTTTACCAAAGATATAAATTATTTCCTAGTAGTAGATAATTATTCAGAGTTTAATAAAAAATACCTCTATCAAGGCTATAGATACCAAGATAACAACAAAGCAATGCCTGAATTCCCATTAAATGGTGACTAGGAAATTATTACAATAAAAACCATAAAGAGTCCTTAGATTTATGTTTGATTATTTTT
Source organism: Torreya grandis (assembly GCA_037957365.1). Lineage (NCBI taxonomy): Eukaryota > Viridiplantae > Streptophyta > Pinopsida > Cupressales > Taxaceae > Torreya > Torreya grandis. The sequence continues at coordinate 2,999,541 of JARHVA010001850.1, read as the reverse complement.
TAAAGTATCATAATAAGGGGGCAAGGGAAAATCATAGAATCACACGCAATCTAAATACTAAGAACAATTAGTATGTTTTAAGATTATGTTAAATCCTTATTTGATTTTCTTATTTTGTCATTTATTTTCATGAATATTATTTTTTATATCAATTCAACTTATAATTTTAGGTTCTAAAAAACTATAGAGTATTTTCCAATTAAATATCCAATATTTATGTGCCAACTTTCCCAAGCTTTATAAAATATCTAGGACCATGATATTTTGTATAAGAAAAAGGTTTTACATTATAATAGATTATATATTCTACCTAAAAGTTTAATAACCCAATTTTGTTTTCAAAACATTGAAATAAAGCAACTACAATGTACGGGTTCAAAAAAAAACCTATCATAGAAAACTTATTGAGATCCATAATTGTGTTATAGCTAATATAAAAACTAGACTAAGTTATAAATCACTAATGATACTATTAGAAATCAGTTATCCACTCAGTACTTGGATAAAGTAGGTCAGTGTATGAATAATAAACTTACATACTCCTCTACATGCACTTACTATTTGGCCTTCCTAGTTGACACATTATCAACTTATAGTCTTATTGGAGTACATGTATAAATCATAAAATAGGTTTCATCTCATAGGGTTAATGAAAAAGACTTCAACAATAAAATTCAAAAGGATAAATAGACTCAATAGAAGAATCATCATGCTAAGCTTGATTAAGTAATATATACAAAAGTTTAGAGAATAACTAGTGATTATTTTAAGGGCTATTTCTAAAAGTAGTATAATATAAGGTATTTTAAACCAAATTCTCACTTATCTTTGGTACCAATGAAGATCATACAAAAATTTTATCCATTCGATCATTGTAAGAGTCACTACATGATATTATGGTACTCATGAATGACATTAGTTACAAATTTAGTTTATATTCCCATGTTTAGTTTTAGAGTTTAGGCAAGTCTTATTTTATTCCACATTGATTTACATGATCACATATGTTTTCATCTCATCACCAATAAGTTTGAATCAATTTCATAGAAGTTACCAATTAACCATCTCATAAGCTTTGGTATAGAGATCAAACCATTACTTCTAAGTCTTATGTGTCACTTCATTAATATGGATGTAACATAATGAAACATATCATAATAGTATGAAATTTATGTTGTCTTAATGTTTCAACAACCATGCTTAAGTTTTGCATGTGAAATTTTGTAAAATCCACTTCTGCCATTAGTGTAATTGGTATAAATACCGATTTCACCAATGATAAGATCACCAAATATTTTGGATTGATTTTGGTTAGTCTAAAAAGATAAATAAATTACACCTGATATATTATGTCCATTAAATTTACTTAATCTATCTTAGTTATTTGTGCATCTACGGGGAAGAGAGTTGAACCATTCACATACATCTTCTTCTAGCATGTGCAAAAAACCTTCAATATAGGCATACTCGTGCTCAACCTCATAATATTCAATTAAAATGTGAAAATACATCAAATGCTACTCTCTAATTACTTCATTATTCACTTGAAACTTAGGGAGTCAATTCCTTACCTCATTTAAAACTTCATTGGGGTAACCCTCCATTTCATAAAAATTAATAGGTTTGAATCTAGAAATATTGAATATAGGATGTTCATTTTCATCCTAATATATATGCCTCATTATTTGTTTTGCATTGGGTTCAAGATGAAATGACAAAGGGATGTGATGGGGTGAGTGACGTGGACTTAGGGGATCAAACTTAAGAGGAAATTCAGCATTTTGAGAAGGTTTTGGGTAATAAACAAGACTATAAGATTCTATGTTATCAAGAGAAATATGATAATCTTCAATAAAAGGAATTTAAACAAAAATAAGCTAAGGTGTACTAGAATTATGATGGTCTAGACACTGCTCTCCTTCAAAATTTTGTCCTTTAATTATCCTCCAAACTTTTCTCCCTATTTTAAGATGAACAATTAACTCAGAGACAAGCTGATTCAATGAATTACCTTTGAAGGAGGATTTTAGTCCTTATAGGTCTAAAAAAAAGATAACACCCAAAACTTAATGAATTAAAATGGGAACTAATCTTTTAAAAATAGATAAAACATTGGAGTCACCACTAGAAGAAATATTCTAGAATAGAACAGATCACGAACATATAGTGATACATTCTAAAGTTACACTTTCTCAAAATTAGTGATGAGAATCCCTGGTAATGGCACTAGTAATGTGTTGGTTCACAATTTTACACCTCTTAGAATTCATCCTTTCACATTTGAAAAGATAGAAAACATAGATGATAAAACTTAGTTATGTCATTATAGCCAGGGAAGTGTTTAACATCTAGATGGACTGAACATAGATCATAACTAGAAGACACTGACAAAGGGTATGGTTAGTTCCCTAATACTTCTAGCTCTACCTAAACCAAGGTGAGAGGACCTATAGTGTAAATTTATCACGAGTATGGATACTAAAGTTTAATATCCAAGGAATTTTTAGCACATAAACGAATATGATCAAATCATAACCAAACATTCTCAATATACTTGGGAAGAGTTGTCACATAGACAAAGAAAATGATATTAAATTAGACACAAACTACTAAATAAAGATATGAGGATGATTTTAATCTTTATTTCTAAAAACATTATTGACAACTAGGGCCAAATGGAAAATTACAATGTTAATATTCAAATATCAATCATAGACACATTTTAATTTCACAATAATTATGCATCTATAAGCATATAACACTTAGAATATTCAATAGAATGTATTATTTGTAGGGTTAGGATGGGTAGGATGAGTTATGTATATTTAGATGAGTTAGATATATTTAGATGAGTTGTGGTGGCTTTCAAAACTAGGAATTCCGTGAAACTTCATGTTATCGTTCATTCTAGGATGCAAAAAAAGAGAAACAAGATATTAAAAATATCAATAATGATTTACATTGATTGATAATAATGCAATTCAAACATTGAAATGACCCTTTAGAACTCCAAATCATACACTCCATGTAAAGACTCAAACAACCTCTCTTGTTAACCCCATAAATTTAAAATATCCTTAAAATATTATCAATAAAACACTCCCAAATCACCATTTTGAAAGGAATTTATAACCTAAGTTCATTCCTAGAATCACTACCATTAAGATACATAAAACCAAATACACAATAAATAATCAATGAAGAATGTGCTATTATAATTCATTGAGAAGAAAGAGCAGAAATTATAGGTAGTTTCCATTAATATTGAAAGTAAGTCTACATACATCAATGTTTAGAAATTATATCTTGGGTAAATGCATAGAGTATTTTCTCTAAAATAGGGGAGACATATATAAAATGCTATGAAGTTTTTTTAATGACTATATAGATGCAATCACCTTAGCAACAAAGAGAGAAAATGCACAGCGAAAATCCCAAAAATAAAAAAAGCCTCTCTAAAGAGGAAATTTCTTAAAGTTAAAAAGCCTATCTCCAAAAAAACAACCCTTATAAATAGGATAATCCCTCTTTACTTATAAAAAATTTCTCACCCATAATATTCCTGAAAGATTATCCATCTAGAAGATATATTTGCATATGCATGGAATCTCATGCTCTACAAGGTGATCATTCTAGTGATTTGGATGTCCATGTCATGACGATATTTTGATTCTATCCAACTGGAAGTTTGTTTTATTTGATATTGTGAGAGAATATTCTTCTTGGGTGAAAAACAAACTTCTATCTTCACGTGAAACTATTTTTCCCTATATTAAAACTAATCATTTACCCAGTAAAGTTGAGGATGACCTACCCGCTAAAGATCTAGTTACCATTTTAAACTCTTATAAGAATAAATAATGAAAGGATGGAGGGAATAATATAAAATATAAAAAATACTCCTCAATATTTTGGCCATTTATAAATGGAGCCTCCATGATGGTTGGCTTCTTCTTTTATTGAAAAAAACTAGGGTCTTCATCACATAGCTTAGTCACAAACATGCTTACAACACTAAACCCACCTTCCTAAGCTCTATTTTAATCTTTTTCTTGATTTTTATTTTCCATTATGGGATTATGCATTTTTTTTCACTTAAAATATTTCCAATGCAACTAGATGTTTTGAATTTCATGTGCATTTTGACATTTGAGGCCTCCTTTTTTATGACATGTTGAAATGGACTATGGACCTCAGGATTCTACTTGCAATTTGCAAATTGTAAGTTAAAGTTACAATGTAATATTGTATTCCCCTTTAAAATTTCAATTTTTATATTGATCACAAACATCCATGTAGACGTTTGAAATACTTGAGGTTTTCCTTCTGTTGGCATGTGACATGGGCTACATGATTTTGTATGCACTTTGTAAAGTGAATGTTGAAAGTTGTATCGTGACATTGTAATATCCATTAAAAATCCACTGATTTGAGCTTTTAAATTTCCACATGGACATTAAAATATTTGCATGGGCTTATCCTTTTGGTGTCATGTGTAGCAAGATTTGGGCTTCTAAGTGCATGTTAACATAAGAATTATCATTTGTGTGGACTTAAAATTCCCACCTTTAATAATATGTCCTGGGATGTGGACTTCAAGCTTTTATTTGCACATTGTAAATTTTATTATAAAGGATACTATGTAATGTTATAATTTTCCCTCCCTTGTCATAACCACACACTTTTTAAAATCTTCATGACCCAATATTCACCTCAGACACTACAATCCACACATTAAAAAAAATAAATGTTTAAGCTTTAGTGGAACAAATTTTTACATTTTTTTCACAAAGCAACTGAAAGAGTGGGATTTTTATTCTAGATGATCATTTGTGGATTTTCTCTTAGGAAGTAACAATTAGACTTTTGGATATTCGTTTCTCAAGATAGAGGGCACAAATTGCTCAAGCATATTTGGGTACTAATATAATTTTTTCATGAATTAATTAAACTTAAAATATTATCAATAAGTATCCTTAGTTTTATTCTAAGCATTCTCAAGATATTCATGGTCATCAATAGGTCTATAATCTTACATTTTCATAAGTTCACAAGGAAATAATGTTGATTTAGGCTTGTTTATTTCCTATAAAAATTATTTTATCATAATGTAGACATATGAAATGACTTTAATATTACCTTCACATATAATCATTATTATAAATATCCATCCCAACTGATGAATAATCTTCTACACTTCATCATCCTTGCAAATAGGCCTAAAAATACCACTTTCAAACATTTTTTTGTACTTCTTCCCATTCACATGTGCCACCAAATGATCCATTATAGTTACCATAGGATATACAGAGGTAATTAATGTCATATTAAGGAAAAATAATTACAATTTGGGTTATTTTTGACTATTTCATCTACATCGGGTCTTTAGCAAGGTTTTAGGAGGGTTTAAACTTATTTTCATTGTTCATAATGATTAAAAGATATGAGGCCTTTAATTACATGAATAATTAGATATTGTGAAATTTTGGGACCATAATAATACCTATATTATTTATTTTCATCCATTCAAAACCTCCTTGAAGTTACAAGTAAAGGACTATGCCTTCTCGAGTTCCTAACAAAGCTAAATAATGTTTTGACGCGATTTGTTTTCTTAATGATTAATAATAATGTATAGGATCCCTAATGAAAATAAAATAAATGAATTTAAAGTGTGAAAAATTCCATAACATTTCTCATATCCATTCCTTCCCATGCATCTTATTCATGGAGTTTTAAGCCATAAAATATAGTCTCTCAAGCTAGAAGACATGTGTCTATGATTTCATATAACTATTTTGATCCCAAAAAATTAAAATTTATTGTTAATTATTATTTATTTTTTAAAATAGGTCTTAAAAAACTCTACCAATTTTTTTAAACACTTTTCTTATTGGTTTGAATTTTCAACAAACTTAGAACATATTTTGGCCCATAATTAGGGTGTAAGGGCAGTCCTAGCATTTTAACCCTAAGAGCCTATTTATTAATATTTTCATCACCATATATGGGTTTAAGTTCATTTATAAAATTTATATAGTTCCATTATTACCCCAAACAAACCTTATATTCATTATAAAATGACAAAATTGATACTTTACATGCCCTTTGCAACAACCTGTAGGTCTTCATTTAGGTTTCTCAACCTGCAAGACTTTGATAATGACTGCTCTTGAGTGGTTTTGGTATTTAAGTTTTTTTTTTTTTTTAAATAATTTAATTTTTAAATAATATATATTTAACATCTTATAAACTTATCAATACTTCATTTGGCACCATAGGTGTAACATCTCCAAATCAGTGTGTGATAGGCTTGTAGGTGGTTATTAGGCCTAAAGCCTTCTTTTCTCTTATTTTGCCTTAGAAACCTAATTGGTAAAAAATTAAATTTTATAAAAAGTTTGAAAATGTTTGTTTATCCTCTCCATCTCTAAAATGTCCACACAATACATTGGATGTCCATTTGAGGCTTATAGAGTCCCCTTCTTAGGCTCACACAATCCATTTGAATGCATTCAACCAAATACATCTCTTTATTAAATGGAATATAAAAATGAATATGTGATATAAATTTTGATATAATTCACTTTTTTTATTCATATATATGGGTGATAAATCAATTTTATATTGGTTTCTCTAAGATGACACTCAATATCTTCATGACTCTATTAGGCCTTCAATCATCCTAAGTAATTCTTTAACCATGGAGACTTATATGTTGTGAACTACTCTCAATATATACTCCTTAAAAATAATTTATACCTATTCCATTAAATTTTAAGTATTATGTAAGCCTCACCACTCATGTCTCATTCACATATATGCCCTTTTATAGTTCATTTCTTGTATAAAGCCTTGTAACCATAAGGTGCATCACTTGAGGGTAGAATAGCTGAGGTTTGATCCTTAAGATATTTTATAACCCTTTGATAAATATTTTAAATCCTTGAGAGAGTTACCTTTAATTTCACCAAGGCACTATGGCTATTGTTTTCCCATAGATATATAGACTGTGATTGCCAGCATGCATTGTATGTAACTAGACTTCATTCATTTACCGTTGATTTGATAATTTTAAATTTAAAGGGTTTTATAGATATTTTAAAAAGGAATGGGAAAATAATATAATGTATTAAATATTACATTTAAACCTCCATTATAACGATTTAGGTGCCAATGTTGACCTATAAGTGTGCAGACCTATAGGTTGATAAAACATCTTTTGGCCTAACATTGATAAGAACATTATAAAAAATAAATTATAAGTTATGCCACTTGAAATATATATTTTAAGGTGATTTTGGAAACAATTTTAATCAATTTTTGACTATGTTATAATATTTAATAGTGAATAACATTTATATTGACAAGGACCATCTCAGCCACACCTGGAAGTTCACACAACTAACCTATACATGCATAAGCATTCCTTTTTATTGAAAATAATTGAATAATTGATGTAATGGTAATAATTTTATAATTCACATGGATTTTGTTTAGGTTGGATGAGGTTTAAATAACATATATACTTATATTCAAACATCTTCAAGTTGAAACAACTCATAAGTCTACAAAAACATTAACTTTCAAATACAAATAATAAAAGATAGCCATTTCTTACAAATTCATGTAAATACACAATATATATGATGTAATTTATTGATATTTATATTCATTTACACCTTTATAGGACCCTTGAATGATTCATATTTATCTATCAAACTCAGAAGTGAAATATTGGAGAGAAAACTAAGCCTATGGGGATAGAAAGAGCATTTGGGATGATTATTTTTTTAGAAATGGATTTTAAAGACTATACATTCAAACCCAAAAATAATTTCTATAGTTTCAAATTAATATGTTCCCATATCCACACCAAAAATAATTCATTCCAACACTCTCTCTCCTCTACATACCATTCTCAAATCTATTGGCCTTCTTGAGCCTACATAGAACTTGATGGAGAATTTGAGTGGGTTTTATATCTATTTTAACCTATAATACCTTCGAAATAATGGATTTTACTTGGATAATGTAAGAGTATGCTTCCTATTTTTAAAAACTATTCAAGTGATCTCTCATTTGCTTCTCCATCTCATAAATCTTCTTGAAACTACCTCTTTGGGAAGGATGAAATTAAAAACTATATTATAATGAAAAAAATGATCTTATCTGACAATGTCATGCCACTTAACATCTTAAATGTGTTTTTAAAAGAGTCCCTTATACATACAAATCATCATTTTTGACTTTGATCCAATTTACAAGCCTTATAATGCATTGGCAAGATATGAAATGCTTTTGAGAGGGTTAGTATCAACCAATATAACCCAATTAGTACTAAGACACATTTAATGATTGATATATAACCATGCCAATCTCAAAAATTATATTTGGATTAACTTAGACTTATATAACCTTTGATAATGAATCCCTACATAAGGAAGAGATACAAATAAGCAAAACCAATAAATCCTAATTACATTAAGTTCTCCAAGTTTACCTTAATATTATTAAAAAATGTTATCATACTATAATTAAAGGGATTAATGACAAAACTAATGGGCTTTGATTCACTCTTCTTGACTAGGCCCTGAAATACACCTTAAAATGACCAAATATACTTGACAATACATCCTTTTACAAAAAACCTTGACCAATGGACCAAGACCAAAAATATCAAAAGGATTTAATTTTTTTTTTTAAATTCTAAAATAAAATTTTAAAATTGTACCCACTCATGGTGGCCAATTTTTGCCTAAAGGTCCAATCTAAAACATGAGAAGGATTAAGTATTTATTTTCTCAATAATGTATCATGAAAAACATTATAAATCAGGAGAAATAAGGAAGAAGGGTTAGTTGATAGGCAAAAAGATTGATTTTTTCAAAAATATCAAAGGGTACAACAAATTGAGGAGTTATTTTGAATGTTATCTAGAATTTATTTAACTTTTATGGGATCGAACACTTACAAAATTTTTATCACCAACTCAAAATTCTCATGGTGATATCTTTAAATATGCTTAATGTTTTTGTGTATTGGATTTAAGTTTCATATTTTGTCTTATGATTTCCATTTTTCTATCATATTCTTGTAAAAGATTATGATAATAAATAGTTATTTTTTCTAAACATTCCTAACCAACTGGAGTCATACATTTATGCCCATATATAGCTTCGAATGGATCCATTTTAATAAAAATGATTTGTGTTATTATATTAAAATTTAACTAAGTGTAGATAATATTCCTGCTTACCTTGTTGATCTATCACATACATTCTTAACATTTTTTCTACAATCTGATTAAATATTTCTATTTAACCATTTGTTTCTGGGTGGTAAGAAGAATTAAAATTTAATTTTCTACTAAAACCACTAGTTAATGTTTTCCAAAATATTTAAGTAAAAAGTTTATCTCTGTCAAAGATAATGACGTTTGGCATGCCATATAGTCACACTATTTCTTTGATAAACCGTTCACCAAACACAAATGCAACATCAATGAGATTTCCAATGATGAAATTCTCAACTTTGGTAAATTTATCTATTACAATTGGAATAGTATCATGTTTGCTATGAGACTTTAAAAAAATATCTATGTAATCAAGGAAAATAATAATCCACTTACCTTGTATAACATCATGAGAATATAACACTTGCCATAGATGTCAATGTTCATATTTTACACGTTGGCACTCCAAGCATTTAGCTACAAAGTCAAAAACAATGTGTTTCAAACCAATCCAATAGTACAACCTTTTCATCTCATGTGGCATATTCATGACACCTAGATGAGAAAAATTAAGTGGTGTATGTACCTATTTTAATAAAATATTCCCCAATTGACCTGATTTAATAATATAAAGTTTATTTTTGCCTAACTAGGCCATCAAAATCAACATAAAAATTGGAAATTTTATTTTTATTAGGCTCTACAACCAAACCTTAAGTTAACTCATGGTAGGATTCATTAGAACATTATTTCTCTAGCACTTTATTTTTAAAATTATAATATAAACTAGATAAGGTAGCAAGATATGTTTGTTATATGAGGGCATCAACAACATGATTCTCCTTACATTTCACATATGCAATATTCATATCAAAATTTCTCAAAAATTCCAACCATCTACATTTTCATGTATTCAAATCATCTTGGGAAAATAAGTATAGAAGGTTATGATGATCAGATATAACCTTAAAATATCTTCCCAATAGAAAATGTTTCCATTGTTTAAGTGAATGTATAATTATATCAACTTCAAGGTCATGAGTAGTATAATTTTTCCCATGTTCCTTGAGTTTCTGTGACTCATATGTCACCACATTAACATATTATTTCCACAAACCACCAAAGCCTAATTTATATGCATCACCCAAGATGTCAAAATTGTTATTTTGATATAGTATAATAATTTTAGGTGATTTTGTTAATAGCTCTTTAAGCCTATAAAAAAAATTCTCACATTTTGAAGTCTAAAAAAATTTCTTACCCTTGGGCAGCAAGGAAGTTATTGGATTAGCTAAGATAGAAAACATTTCAAAAAATATTCTATAATAGCCACCCAATCCCATAAAATTGTGTACGTCATGTATATTTTTTAGGAGGAAGCCATTTATGGATAGTATTAATCTTGGTTACATCCAAAAACATACCATCCTTAAAAATTATGTGACCTAGATAATGAATCTCATATTGATAAAAGGCACATTTAGATAACTTACTAAAAATTTTATGCTTCCTTAACCTTTATAAAATTAAATGCAAGTGCTCATCATGTTTAGCTGCATTCTTAGAATATATCAATATCTCATCAAGTGAAACAAGCACAAACTTATCTATAAAATCTATAAATACTCCATTTAGTATGTTCATAAATGCAATAGGTTCATTATTTAGACCAAATGGTATTATTGTAAACTCATAATGCCCATATTGAATAAGAAAATAGTTTTATGGATATTGTCTTCTTAGATTCTCAGCTAATGATAACCTAATCTCAAGTTTATCTTATAAAAGATAACTACATCCTTAATTTGATCAAACATATCATCTATCCTTGGCAAAGGATAATGTTTTTTGATGGTAACCTTATTGAGCATGTTGTAGTCAACACATAACCACAAATTTCCATCCTTATTTTTCAAAAATACCATAGGTGCACCCCAAGGAAACATACTTGGCCCAATTCTTACATTTTCTAGTAACTCTTGTATTTGAACCTTAAGTTCCTATAAATAAGCTATTTGATATGGTAAGGAACTTATAATGTAGGAGCTTCCCCTATAATTATATCAATACAAAATCAAACTCCCTTTAAAGAGGCAATTTGATTAGCTTTATGGAAATACATCCAAAAATTTCTTCAAAAATGGAACTCTTTATAAGCAATTTCATTTTTAGGCATAGTTTTATACATCTGAATAACATATAATGTGTATCCATTTTATACAACCTTATTTAGTTGTAAAGATGATAGAAACTTACATATTTTATACTTAAGAAAACCTTTAATTTATGTTGTATTTAGTAAGTGATTATAGTAGTTTATCAATTTATTATTATAGTCAAATGGATTTATATTGTTGTAACTAGTACATTCCTAAAATTAAATCATAGGATCCAAAAGGAGATAAAAAATGATAGGTTTTGGTCTAAAAATTCATTAAATATATCAATATTTACTCAATACATTTGAATACTATTACCCTCATACCTATATGAAATTCATTCTCCCAACCTTCTATTAATGTCACAGAATTCAAGTTATAGTTATTGACAACCTTAGGAAACATAAAACTAAATATTTCACCAAAATAAACCAAATTAGAAATTGAAAAATCATTTAATTTACCTTTGATCTCTATAAGAATGGTTTGGTAATCCACATTATGATTTTCCAAAGCTTCATATACTCTATGGTTAGCTGATTATCCTAGTTGTAGTTTTGAATAGTCCTTATGATAATGATTATCACCAAATTCCCACCACACTATAGTCCCTAAGGGTGCTATACGAATGGTATTTTCCCCCATGTTAGGCATATTTGGAATTCTTTGGGTTTCATTTGTCTTATAAGCTTTAGTCTTATAAAATTTATGATTCTTTAAATTCTTATTACGTCCTTAAAATCTAATTAAATCACTAGTACTTATGAAAAATCTATAATTATGATCTATTTTCTTAATTTTTTGGGTGATGTGGACATCTTTTTTATTCTAGTCTATTGTCTATTTTGCTTAGAATCTTGTCTCAAATTTTGATGAGCTTTTTGTTTCTCTTACACCCTATGAGTAGATTCAATGGTAGTAGCTAGAGTTTTTGGGTTGGCCATATTAGCATCATGAATCAATATTTCCTTCATTCCCAACTTAATCTTGGTCACTTTAGGTTCTTCATGATGCATATAATTCACATGATGAAACAAGTTCAAAAACTTTCTTTCATATTTATTTTCTATCATACCTTCCTACTTTAATAGTTGAAAGTCAGTTATTTTTTGTTCTTTTAAATTAGAACTAAATTATCTCTTCCTAAACTACCATTAAACATATATGCTAGGTAAGAGTCATTGACTAGTATCAATCTAAAGCGTAGAGAATATTCCACCATAGAACTACAACTCCAACACAATGATATGTAGTAACCCTTGCCATCACATCAATGGGCATGTTATATAGGTTAAAATATTTATATAGGTTAACCAACCTTACATCAACTACATCACCTAATTTATCACTATAAAAGGTTAGTGGGGCCAACTTTTTTAATTATTTAATAATGAGATCAACCACATTCATTGGTTTGTCTTTGGGATCCTACTCACCACATTACCATTCTTCTCTAATGGGTACTTGTTTAAGTGGAATAACCTTTAAACTATTAAATTTATGCTCTTGGGTTTATAGCTTACTTTGCAAGGCATTTAAAGTAGTTAAAATCCAATTCAAGTCTACCTCTTAGTTAGCATTTGGATTTTTTTCATCTTTTTTATGTGATCAAACATTACTACTTACATTTTTTATGGGAAATTATTCTCTTACATGAACATTGGATCTACGACCTCTACCTCTACCTCTACTTGGGTTAACATGGTCGAGGTTGTTATCTATCATTCTAGATCTTTTTCTCACCATATTGAGGTGAAATAGACAAAAACTAAATATAAAATCTAGAAAAAACATTCCCTAAAGTTCCATAGAGAAGTTAAACCATACTATAAAACCATAATGTAATAACCCATTTTTTAAACATCAAGATAAAACAACTATGCTGTATAAATTCTAAAGAAACCTAACATAGTAAAATGTAATGAGGCCCATAACTATGTTATAACCAATACATGAGATATACTAAGTTATAAATAATTAATGACACTATTGGGAATCAATTATTGACTCAATACTTAGATAGGGGTAAGCCAGTTGATGAATAATACAGTCACAAACTCCTCTCCACACATTTCTTGTATGGCCTTCCTAATAGAGACAATACCAAATTATAGTTTATGAGTCAAAAATATGGCTCATTATTACTATCAATTAACCTTGTTCTTCTTCTATTATCTCTTCTCTAGACTAAGCAATGCAAGGATCTTAGACTTGTATCTAATCTTAGTATAGTAAATAGGGTGATTTAACTTACTCAATGTTACTAAAGCCTAAATGACTAACTCTATTATTTAATTCTAACTCTTTAAATGTTTAGTCTTTCCATTTTATGTATATATAGATGTACAACTATCTATAAATAATAAAGACATTTTTATTGATCTTCTGGTGACCTATAGTGTTTTTTGGATCAAGCTTAGATTTGTTCAAAAGCTGGGGACTCTCATAATTTACTGATTTGAACTCATCTAATAGATTTGGACTCACCCAGTTCTTAGCTATGGACTCATTCGAAGAACCAATTTCATTTTTCAAAGCATCCCATCAAGCTTAGTAGCTTCATTATGATCTTAATTAAACATCAAGGTTTCTTGAAACAAGTTGTTATAAAGTTGATTTGGACTCGATCATAAGTTGCTATATAATTGCTTTGGACTTCATCAGATTGATTCAAACTCCACCATATTGCTTTAGAATCCACCAGATTACTTTAAACTTCATCATAATCACATTAGACTCTTATAGTCTAGCTTTTGAGCATGTAAAACTAAAGATCTACACTTGGAGATTGTTCTCGTCACTTACTATTTATACAACTACTATAAATAGTAAAGCCACAAATATACTTTCTATATATATATATATACATATATATATATATATATACATATATATATATACATATATATATATATATATATACAGATATATATATATATATATATATACACACACATATATATATATACATACATATATATATATATACATACATATATATATATATATACATACATACATATATATATATATATATATATATATATATATACATATATATATATATATATACATATATATATATATACATATATATATATATATATACATATATATATATATACATATATATATATATATATATACATATATATATATACATATATATACATATATACATATATACATATATATATATATACATATAGATATATATATATATATATATACATATATATATATATATATATATATATATATACTATATATATATATATATATTATATATATATGTCCATAGTCATTAATAAGTAAATCGATCCAGTATATCTATGTAGCCATTCTTAGTAGATATGTAGTGGATTTTATAACCAATGGATCTTCCTATTCTAGATCATTAAATGTCTATTCTGAAGATCCATTCAAATTAAGAGATTTATCTTGATAATTGTGAGATTGATTACTAGGATCTAGGGATCTTTTATTATAACATTATATATCTTACAATTTTGATGAAGAGAAAAAATATTGAGAAATGGATAATATATTTAGTTAATATTCTAGTACAGTTATTGTTGCATTTATGTAAGCTATGTCAATTAATGAAGAAATCTCTAATTTACATGTATTGAGTCCTATTTCATTCTTGTTCCAAATATGAGCAAGGTTCCACTATACTTAGTAATTAATAACATATTTTATATGGTATTTTATGTACTTATAATTTCCAATAGTTTATTTCATGTTTACAACAGTAATTATAAATAGGAATTAAAAACTTACATGAAGTTATCTTTTAAAAATTGATTTCAAATTTTAGTAATTATGTTTATTTCCATTAAGTGTGTTTATGTTCATCAAGTTTTCTTATTTCCATCAAGTGTCTTTATCTTCAACAAGTATGTTTTTTTCCATCAATTGTGTTAATTCCAATAAGTGTGTTCATTTCAACCTATTAGATTTTAGAGTGTTTTAATTATTAAATAGAATTTATTTATTACATAAGCCAATAATTTATAGGATATATTAGATTAGATATTTATAAATATATCAAAACCCATAATCATATATTTAAGATATATAACCATAAGCCTTGTTGCAAATAACTTTGGAAACCGACCCTAGTTTAAATGACATCAACATATCAAGTTGATTAAATGAAGGGATTAATGACACCCATCATTTTTGGCACCATTTTTTATGACTATAGGTGTTATTAATATAATCCTTATAGGTCTATAATAAAAATCTAATAACATTGAAAAACTAATAAAAAATCACAAAAATAAATTATGAACTAACCTAGAGATGCTAAAGGAAGGTTCATCTCCAAAGATCTTGAATTAGGACTAGAAGAGGAAAGAATAAAAGTTTTGATCGAGAGATCTTAAAGTGTAATAAAAATACTTGAATCACATTTACAATCATCACCAGAATCAGGACCATCCTCACAACAGAATCTTATAAGAAGACTCATATTTAGGAGATCTTCTCCTATATGAAGAATTAATCCTAAGGATCCTTTCTCTAATAGTAGGTCATGGACCTCAATATTTATAAGATCAAGAAGAAGAAAAAAATTTGATCTCTAATACCAGTTGGGAAGAAACAAAAACAATGGTTGATAGCCAAAGAAAGATAGAAAATATTAAAGAAAATAGAACACAATTACAACAGGATAAAACTTTTTCTTTTCCTATAGTCATAGATCTATCATATCAAACCTAAATGACAAACATCTCACTATCAATTCTATAAACTTTTCTGGGTAAATATTCATAATATCACATGTTTTTTGAATTTAAAGTCCTATTCCAAACTTATGATTATATAATTGATTGCCAAAAACTCAAACTACTCCCTTCTACACTTAAGGAGGTAACCATGAGATGGTTCATGGGCCTTCAAGGTGACTCTATCAATACATGGAGAGACCTGAAAACTATTTTTTTTATAAATACCAAGATTATTGTAGAGTAAGGGATAGAAAATAATATTTCTTCAAGATCAAATAAAATGAAAAAGAATGTTTCTAAGATTATCTATATAGATTTACATGTGCCCATAAAGTTGTGGTTATCCACTAACAAAATAGGTAGTAAAAATGGTTTTTATTAAGGTATTATATGATGAATCCATGGGTGATTTGAATATGATGGGAAAATGAGATATCATCAAATTAGCATTCCATGAGATTCTATTTCTATGTACTATTCTAGAATAAAACCAAGCATTAGGAAAGGAAATTTTTAAAAGTCTAATAAAGTAGGTCAACTAATGGAAGAATTTGCCAATCTAAAAACTAACATTTTGATCTATTTAAATGCTACATTATATGGCCTTTAAGAATAATCTAACTCCACCACTGAACCTTTATCCATATATTGTTCAAAATTAAAATTGAAACATGATCTCAGATAATTTTCTTTGGATAAAACACAAATATGTGGGATTTGTGATAGTAAAGAACATGACACAAATCATTTTAGTAATCTTGATATTTTTAAAAATCAATTGAAACAAAATAAATAGCCCATAGAAGAACTAAATTATGTCTAGAGACAAAATCTATTCCACAAAAATCAGACCTAAAGTTAGTTCGGTCCATAAAATCCCATTAATCCATGGATTAAACTTTAGATTACATAAGAACCTCAACCTATGTGGGTACAAGTAAAAACACAATGGTTTAACCAAGAATGGATGATGCTTCAACCTTGGATTATGACCCAAAATTCATGGATACCCTGACCACAAACATAACAATGGGGAAATACATAGTGAAATGTTAATCCATAGTTTAAACCCTAAAGATGGTTTCCACAATAAAAATATTTGAAGGCAACTCTTTCATCTCAACCTCCAAAAAAATTTAATAAACCTCAAATGTCTACTCAATTGGTTTCTAACCCCAAGAATAAACCAACAGCCCCTATCTATGTAAATGAATAAGGAGAAACCATAAATGTAGGAGCTATTATACTTAAAAATTTCATCTAAGATTAGGAAGAATAGTTTAAGAACTTCCAATCACCATTTTTGAATTACCCAATGAAAATTCAAGAATAGATACACATCAATCCATAGTCAAAATAGAGGAACCTAAAAAAGTGTCCTAAAAACTCGAAGAACATATTACTATTTATCCACCTATTCTTTTTCCCAATAAACTAAAAGAGATTGAAATCAAGAAAGAATATGATTTGATTTAGGAATTATGAAAATTGAAAATTTAAGTACCCTTAATATAGGCCATTAGGGATATTTTATAATTAAATAAAGTCATTAAAATCTTGTTTATTAAAACACATGGAAGAAAGAAACAATACCCAAAAACATTGGGTATTTCTTTCTTTCCTATATATGCAGACCCAAGAAGTTTAGTCATAATATTTATCATAGGAGAAACATAAATACCCGACATTTTGGTAGAGTTTGGGTGTAATAATTAATGTGATGATAATTGAAACCCTATAGAGACTATCTCTTATGGGAATGCAACCTACCTCTACCATTATTCAAATGATTGATTAGGCAATCACTAAAACATAAGGTACTATAGAAGATGTTTCTATAATGATTGAGTCATAGGAATATCTATTAGATTTTATGGTGTTACAACCTAAAACCAAGAAGTTGGGATACCCCTTTATTTTTTAAAGACCTTGGTTAGCTACTATAACAAAACTAATTGATTATAGATTAAAATATATGACTATTTCATATAGTTTAAAATAAAAATGATTATTTTCATATCCTATTATAAAACCATCACTAGACTCTAATGAAACATTGTGTGTAGATAAACCAAAACAAAATAAGAATAGTCTCTCATCTTTGGCCGTGATAACTATACAAGGACACATGCAAGAATTAGCAAATGAGTTAGTATATGATCTAGAAGAAACCACTAACCTCATAAGCTAAGATTTGGACTCTATCAATCAATCTACTTTGAACACTATCATTTAATCTACTTCATCCTCTATCAGTCGATCTGATTTAGACTCTATTAGTTTGTCTAATTTAGACTCAGTCAAATTCTTAAATATATATTATATCAATCTCTCAGATATGGAATCCATTAGACTTATTACTACAAATTCAATCCTTGAACATTCAACATATGATCATAGACCATTACAAAGAATTATTTATAATTACATATAAAACACACCAACTAATTTTTTAACTACATTTCATTATCCATTAGCCAAACTCATTCCTCTAAGAGATGGATTTTTAAAAAAATGTAACTACATTTCATTTGTTATCACCACATCCATGTCCTCTTAATATATGACGAGTGAATTTAAATAAGTATAATCTATCCATCATGCTACTAAAAAAATGATGGTACTACCAAGGAAAACATTGAACATCAATAACTAGTTAACCCATGATCAAGAAAACAATGTTTTTGATGTATTTGAAAAATATACCATAGCATTTGGTTGAGATTATAAAAATATGAGAGGAATTCATACAAGTGTGTGTACCCATCACATTTTAAAAAGTTAGGACAAACTAGTCAAATAACCATAAAGAGGAATAAATCCATCATTAAAGGACATAGTAAAAATTGAAATTGAAAACTTTGGATGTAGGATTCATTTATCCTATTTCAAATAGCCAATAGGTTTCCTTGCTGGTAATTATACCAAAGAAAAGTGGTAAATGGAGAGTGTGTGTGATTTACAAAGAGTTAGACAAAGTGACTATGATGGATTATTGTCCTCTTCCTTTTATTGATCAAGTGTTTGATAATCTAGTAAAAAAGAAATACTTTTCCTTCTTGTATGGATTTATTGGGTACAATCAAATAACTATGTTAGTAAAATATCAAGATAAAAACACTTTCACCTATCCGTGGGGTACATTTACTTATAGAGTCTTACTATTTGGCCTTTGTAATTCCCTCACTACTTTACAATGAGATGTTCTATCTATATTCTATGATTTGACTAATTATTATATGGAAGTATATATGGATGACTTCACCACTCATGTAGATACATTTGATGAGGCTCTAAAAAATATTGATGAGGTCTTAACTATATGTGAAGAATACCAACTATCATTAACCCATGAGAAATTCATGATGATGATGGATCAAGACATAGTATTAGAAAAACACATCTCTACCCAAGGAATCCAAGTGGATCCTAAGAAAATTGAAATAATTTCCAAACTACTTATCCCATAGAATCAAACTGATATCAAGAGGTTTTGAGGTCATGTTGGTTTTTATAGATGCTTTATGGAAGATTTCAATAAAATTACTGCTCCTATGTTCAATTTTTTGGAAAAATACATTGAATTTATATGAAGTAAGGATCGTCAAAAATATTTTGAAGCCATTAAATAAAAATTGAGTTTTGCACCAGTACTAAGAGGACCTAATTGGCAAAAATGCTTTCAAATTTACACTGATGCATCTAATTTTTCAAAGGGAGTAGTCTTAAGACAAAAAGATGAGAATGATCATATGTATGCCAATTATTATATCAACAAGAATATCACACCAACTAAAAAGAATTATAAAGCTATATGAAAATATTTTCTTGGTGTAATTCATGCCATCAACAAATTCAGACATTATATTATATGTTATAAGGTCTTCATAGACATAGATCATTCAACCATAAGGTATCTTATGAATAAATCTATAGTATGCATAAGAATCATAATATTTTTATTTATTTTATAATAATTTGATATAAACATTATTTATCAACCAAAAAAAATTTAATGTGGTTTCAATTTTTTTGTCTAGAATACATAATGTAGGTAATGAAGAACTAGTTGAGGACAACTTTCAAGATGATGAACTACTTATTGTTTCAACAGAATCCCCATAGGTTTTGGACATAGCCAAGTACTTAAAAATAGGGAAGTTTTCTTCTCATTTTAATTAGAAATAAATAAAAATTTTAATCAAAAAAAGTTCTACTTTTAAATCAATTAATGTCAGGTTATTTAAATGTGGACCTCATCATGTATTGCATAGGTGTGTAATAGATATTGAAACATATAATATCAATAGAGAATGCCATGATGAACTAAGAGGATGGAATTATTCAACAAAATAAACCATGCACAAGATCTTAGGAGTAGGATATTATTATCCTTTCCTTCATAGACAAGTAATAAAGGATATCAGATAATATGATCCATGCCAAATGATGAGACAACCTACATTATCAGCAGAGATGGCTCATAATACACAAGTAGTATTGGAACCATTTGAAAAATGAAAAATAGATTTTTTTATTATTATGTATCCCCAATCTTAAGAAAAATAATATATTTTAGTATATATAGATTATGTCACTAAATGGGTTGAGATTCAGGTCTTGACTTTTGCTAGAGAAAAACTAGTGGAAGATTTTTTGTGTTTTAATATCATGAAATAGATTGGTGTACCGAGATAAATAGTTTTAGATCAAGGACTAAAATTCATGTATAATATGATTAATCATTAAATGGAGGTCTATCAAGTCAATCATAGTAAATCCTCCCCTTACCATCTACATTCTAATGGCCAATTAGAAGTTACCGATAGAGAGATAGAGAATATTTTGACCAAGATAGTTAGTAGTAGAAGAAAAGATTAGGTAGCCATAATACTAGAAATAGTATGGGCCTATAACATTACTTGGAAGACAACCATTATATTATCACCTTATGATTTAGTATATGATAAGAAGCCTTTACTTTCCATTGAATTCAAATTACAAACATTTAAAATAACAATTGAAATAAGTATTGATTTAGATAAGGCACAACAAGAAAGAACTCTTAAATTAAATGAACTTGATGAGATGAGGATAGAATCCTTGCAATAAATAGATATGATGAAACATCAAATTAAAATGGCATAATTCCCACATCAAATCAAGAAGATTTCAAAAAAGAGATTGAGCACTTTTGTTTGATTCTAAATTTTAGTAATTCAAAGGCAAGTTGACGATAATATTGTTAGGTCCATATCGAATAGAATATATATTTGAGAATGGATTAGTTCCATTGTTAGAAATATATGGAAACCATAAATTATTGATGGTAAATGGACATAGACTTAAATTTTACCAAAAACCTATCAATAAAGAAGAATTTGTTCAAAATATTAGACATGAGGTAGTTTTTGTGGAAAAACTTAATTATTCCATGCCAACAACTATATGATGGTATATTTTATAAAACTTAAGAAGGAGATCATTTCTTGGTCTAATTTCTTCCAAAAATATTTATAAAAAAAATCAAATTTAAAAAAAAAACAATATTGAAAATATTTTTAGGATGCTATTAATAATGCTAATTAAAAAACCTACTTGTTGGATGGTCATGCACTGAATAATGATCCTTTGCTTGAAAACTAGAAATGGATGGTCAAGGACAAAATACCATATAAAAAAAGCAAAAACAAAAAAAGAAAAAAAACTAAAAGTTGATAAATTGTTGTAGATAAACAAATCACTA
Organism: Torreya grandis; assembly: GCA_037957365.1. Classification (NCBI taxonomy): domain Eukaryota; kingdom Viridiplantae; phylum Streptophyta; class Pinopsida; order Cupressales; family Taxaceae; genus Torreya; species Torreya grandis. Next base: position 2,977,665 of record JARHVA010001850.1, on the reverse strand, counting down.
CAACATTGGTTTGTAGATATTTTTGTAAAGACTAATTTATGTATTTACTTTGTGTTAGAATTAGGTGGTAGAAAAGGAATGAGGGTTGAGAGCATGATTTGGTAAGCAAAGCATTTTATTTATCTGCATTAGGTTAATATGAGTCTTTTGATTCATGTATGTTTATGTTGTTGAGTGTGTAGCCCTTTGGGGCTATCACATGACCATGATGGTACATTTTTGGTACTTAGAGAGATCCAAAGATGTCGAGAGCACATTTTGAATTTACTCCTCATGTGTGCCAATATTATTAAATACTTATTTAATAATTTTCATGTTGAATTCGTTTATTGGAAGTGGGATTGATTTCTTTGTTTTAGGAAATTAATTGTTATATATTTATTTTCCATAGGAGGAGAAAATTATTAAATGTTCTATTTAATAATTTATATGATGTATTATAGGATAAAATTATTAAATATTATATCTAATAATTTCTATGATGTATTATGCAAGTGGGTAGACATTCTCATTTATAGGAGTTGGTTATTCTCTCTTTGCATTGGAAGTTGTGCCATTTAGAGGAGAATGTCATGTTCCTTCTTTGTGGGGCTTGTAGATAAGCATAGATAGGTGGGAATGGTGTGTTTCCTAGGTGAACAAGGCCTCCTTATATAAGGATGGTGAGTTTATCTTTGGGGGATGGATTTATTCATCATTTATTATATATATGGTGTGGTGTGACCTTTTAGAGGTTGTTGATGATTTTATTTGCAGGTGTGGATTTTTAGAGATAGAGTCAAAGTTAAAATGTTTTCCAAAGTGTAGGTTTTCATTTTATAGGGTGTGGCATAATAGATTGTGAGATACAATATTGTGTTGGTGCAGGTGAAAGTGTAGCATTTATTTGTGCAATATTTTATACATGAATTTTTTCTATCTCTATGAGAGTTCATTATAATCTTGTTTCAGATTACTATTTTATTTGAGGAATTTCTTGGTGGATGTAACCCACACTAGGTGAACCATGGTATATCTATGTTATGTGTTATTATTGGTTTTGTTCTATCCATTTATGCTTTCATTTAATTATTATTTGAGTAATTATTTTTGTGATGCATGTTAGTGCATAATTAAATCTTATTTTCACACATTTAAAATTTGATTATTTCATTTTATGGTGATTTAAATTTGGTTTAAATTATTTTAATTCCTAACAACTAGTATCAAAGCATTGGTGGTGTGTTTTTCTAAAGTGGTAAATCATAGGAAAGGCTATTAGCTTGAGTGGGAGCTATGGGAGAAGAGATCAGATCCAAGGTTGATAAATTTGATGGTAAGAATTTTGGTTTATGGAAAATGTAGATGGAAGATTACCTATATTAGAAAGATCTTCATCTCCCTTTGGAGGTGAAATTAGAACAATCTATAATTATGAGTGATGTAAATTGATCATTGCTTGATAGAAAGGCATATGGAGCCATATGGTTACTCCTTGCATCTTCTATTTTATTTAATATTTCTAATGAGAAAATCACAAAAGATCTCATGGATAAACTTGGAAAGCTATATGAGAAAGCTTTAGCTTCTAATAAAAAAATTCTTATGAAAATATTGTTTAACATGAAAATGTCTGAGAATGTTTTAATTGCTAGTCATCTAAATTATTTTAATATAGTTTTAAGTATTCTCATTTCGGTTGGAATTAAGTTTGATGATGGAGTTAAATATTGTGTTCATTGACTAATAGATGGGATAGTTTGGTTATGGTTGTGAGTAATGCAGTCCTTGCCAAGGGAAGATTGAATTTTGAAGATGTTTTAGGTGTGATTCTTAGTAAGGAAATGTGAAATAAAAACACTAGTGAATCATCTTTAGGTAATGCTTTGTCTATTGATACTAGAGGGAGGAAAAAGAACAAGAGAAAAGGAAACCATGGAAAGTCAAAGGGTAGATCTAAATCTAGATCTAGATCCAAGATGATATGTTGGAATTATGGGAAGAGTTGACACTCAAAGAAGGATTATTGGTCATTATGGGATAAGAATGCCAATAAGGTGGAAACAAATAAGTTAAATGTGACATCGGGTAAATCATGTCAGGATGCCTTAATTCTTTCTATGGATAGTTTTTCTGAGTATTGGGTATTAGATTTAGGGGCTTCTTTTCATACCACCCCACATAGGAATTATTTTACTAATTATGTTCAAGAGAATTTAGGAAATGTTTATCTTGGTGATGATAAACCATGTGAGATAGTAGGGAAAGGTTGTGTTTTGGTTAAAATGAAGAATGGAACACATGGCTACTTAAGGATTTAGACACGTTCCTATGTTGAGAAAAAATTGGTTTCAGTGGGGTAATCAGGTAGTGAGGGATGTTCGGTTATGTTTACTAAAGATTCTTACAAATTTACCAAAGGTGCTCTTGTGGTTTTAAGAGGTAAGAAAGTTAGTACTTTATATTTGACTAGTAGTGTTGATTTTTTTGATTTAATTATTGCAGATGGAAATGCAACTATGTGGCACTACAAGCTCAGTCATATGAGCCATACCAACGTGGATATATTAAGAGATAAGTTGCCTATATTGAAAGATCTAGATCTAGACTTTTGTGAGAATTGTGTGTATGAGAAATAGATGCAGGTTAAGTTATTGAAAGTTGGACCCATAAAGAAAGTACATAATTTATATTTGGTACATTCAAATGTATAAGGATTATATTAGGTATCTTCTATTGGTAGTTCCAATTATTGTGTCACTTTTATTGATGATAAAAATAGGAAAGTTTAAGTTTATTGTATTTAAAAAAAATCTAATGTATTTGACACTTTTAAGAAGTAGAAAGCCTTGGTTGATAATGAAACAAGTCTCAAATTGAAATGTCTCAGATAAGATAATGGAGGTGAGTATTGTAGTAATGCTTTCTTTGATTATTGTTCTAATAATGAAATCTATAGGCAAAGGACCATGCCATGAACTCCATAGTAGAGTGAGGTATCTCAAAGGATGAGCAGAACAAGAATGGAACATGTTAGGACCATGAGGCTACATGCAAGGTTGCCTTTATAATTTTGGGTAGAAGTAGTTAGCATGATAATATATCTGATTAATAGAGGACCTTCTATGCCTTTGGATGGAGGCATTCTTGAACAAGCTTGGTCTCATAAGAATGTTGATTATTATTTTCTTAGAGTTTTTGGATTTGAGGCTTTTTCTCTCATTAAGAAAGAGGATAAGACCAAGTTAGAGGCAAAATCAGAGAAATACACATTTGTTGGTTATGGTAAGAATGAATTTGGTTTCCATTTATAGATCATTAAAGATACAAAAATATTTTGGTCTAAAGATGTAACCTTTAATGAAAAAGTCATGTTTAAGAATCAGTTGTAGGAATAGGAACATGAACAGGAACAAAAAAAGTACACAATATTGGATGATATTATAGATGACAAAGTATCCAATGGTTCAATTCAGGAACCTTCCACACAAGGACCCAAAAATTCTATGGTAAGAAGGTCTTCTAGGGTAAGAAGAGCACCTGGACATTTTTATCATTCTTTGAATTATTTATTATTCACTGACAATGGAGAACCAAAGTTTTATGAGAAAGTGGTGTAGGTAGATACTAGGAAGAAGTGGGATCAATCCATGGATGAAAAGCATAGATCTCTCATGGAGAACAAAATGTGGGATTTGGTAAGGCTACCTAAGGGCAAGGGTGCATTTCCAAACAAGTGGATCCTTAGAATAAAAGAAGAGGATGAAGGGAGAAATAAGTATAAGGCCAGGATGGTGGTTAAGGGGTTTGCAAAGAAATTAGGGATTTATTTTGATGAGATTTTCTCTCCTATTGTAAAAATGACTTTTATTAGGAATGTTCTTGGTTTAGTTACAATTGAAGATTTGCACTAAGAATAGTTATATGTGAAAACAGCTTTTTTTCATAGTGATTTGGATGAAGATTTGTATATGAAGCAGCCACAGGGATATCAGGTCAAAGGGAAGGAAGACTATGTGTGTAGACTAAAAATGAGCTTATATGGCTTGAAACAAGCTACAAGGAAATGGTATAAGAAATTTGATTATTTTATGTTAGAAAAATAATATCAAAGGTGTAATTCTGACTATTATGTGTATATCAAACATTTTGATGATGGTTCCTTTATTATTTTATGCTTGTATGTGGATGGAATGTTAGTTTCAAAAAAGAATATACATCATATTCATATGCTCAAAAAACAACATAGTGACTCCTTTTCTATGAAGGATTTGGGTGCGAAAAAGCAAATCCTTGGTATGAGGATTACTCATGATAGGAAGGAGAGGAAGCTAGTTTTATACCAATCAGTATATGTGAAAAAAGTCTTGAAAAGGTTTAGTATGTTGGTTGCTAAATTTGTTGGTACTACTTTGGTAGGCCAATTTAGATTATCAAAGGAACAGTATCCCAAGATGGAAGATGAAAAGCTTATGATGTCCAAATCACCTTATTCATTGGTAATTGGTATCTTGGTGTTGCCATGGTTTGTACAAAGTGAGATATTACCCAAAGAGTGGGAGTTGTGAGAAAGTATATGAGTGATCCTGGTTATGAGCATTGGCAAGTAGTGAAATGGACTCTTTGGTATTTTAAAGGAACCATGGATTTTACATTATGTTATGGTGGGTTAGATACGACTTTCTTTGGTTATGTGGACTCGGATATGGAAGGGTATACTGATAGTAGGAGAAGAATGATATGTTATATATTTACTATTAGAGATACAATGATTAGTTATATTTCTAAGATACAGAAGGTTGTGGATTTGTCAACCACAGAGGTAGAGTATGTTGTTGCCACAGAGGCTAGCAAGGAGATGATTTGGTTACAAGAGTTATTTTGAGAGTTGGGGCATGAGTAGGAAGTTGGGAGACTACACAATGATAACTATAGTGCTATTCATTTGGTAAAGAAATCCACATTCCACTTGAGGATGAAACACATTTAGTTACATTATCACTTCATTAGGATATATTTGGAGGAGAACTTGGTGAAGCTAGAGAAGATTCATAGTAGCTATAATCCTATGGATATGATGACCAAGGTGGTCACATTGGACAAATCAATACTATGTTCATATTTGGTTACCCTTAGTGGTCATGGAGCAGTGATAAATTCTGTTCAGGAGAAATGGTCTCCAAGTAGGAGATTGTTGAGTGTGGAGCCCTTTTTGGCTATCACATGACCATAATGGTATATTTTGGGGGCTTATAGATCTCCAAGAATGTGGGGAGTGCATTTTACATTTACTCCTCATGTGTGTGAATATTATTAAATGCTTATATAATAATTTCTGTGTTGACTTCCATGTTTATTGGAAGTGGGATTGATTTACTTGTTTTAGGGAATTAATTTTTATATATTTATTTTCCATAAGAGGAAAAATTTATTAAATATTCTATTTAATAATTTTTATGATGTATTATTAGAAAAAATTATTGAATGTTCTATTTAATAATTTTTATGATGTAATTTGCAAGTGGGGTAGACTTTCTCATTTGTAAGAGTTAGTTATTACGTATTTGCATTGGAAGTTGTGCCATTCGGAGGAGAATGGCATGCTACTTTTTTGTGGGGCTTGTAGATAAACATGGATAGGTGTAAATGGCATGTTTCCTAGGTGGATAAGGCCTCATTGGATACGGATTGTGAGTTTCTCCTTGTGGGATGGATTTCTTCATCATTTATTATATATACAGGGTGTGGTGTGACCTTTTAGAGGTTGTTGATGATTTTATTTGTAGGTGTGGCTTTTGAGAGATAGATTAAAAGTGTAGATGTTTTACAAAGTGAAGGTGTTTATTTTACAGGGTGTGGTATAGCAACTTATTAGATATAATATTATGCAAGTGTAGGTAAAAGTGAAACATTTATTTGTGTAATAATTTCTATAGGGATTTATGTATCTCTATGAGAGTTCATTGTAATCTTGTTTCATGTTACTATTTTATTTAAAGACTTTCTTGGTGGATGTAGCCCACATCAGGTGAACCAAGGTATATCTATGTTATGAGTTATTGATGGTTTTATTTTCTCCATTTATGCTTTCATTTAATTTTAATTTGACGAATTATTTCTATGATGCATGTTAGTGCATAATTAAATCTTATTTTCACACATTTAAAATTTGGTTATGTTACTTTATGGTGATTTAAATTTGGTTTAAATTCTTTTAATTCCTAACATATGTTTAAGAGGAGATTTGAAAAGATGACTTCTTTCAGGCCATCAAAGTAAATACCAACTAAAATTATTTGTTGACATCAAAAAGTCATAAGTAAGGAGAAACATAAGCAAAATAAATGACATTTGATGTCATAGAGAAATCATGAAAGAAAAGGCATGCAGATAAATGGAATGTCACATCACCTTTATTCATAAATGTAACCATCTACTAACTCACTCCAAATTACTTTGAATAAGCTATAAAAAATAATACCACACACAAGTCTCATGAGTATGAAATCGCATCAAATATTTTTTAATGATAGCTTCATTTCACTTCCACACTCTGTGATGATTGCTTTGGATTATATAAGCAACCATCAAGTCAAATATCCATGTGAATCAATCCTTTCCATTTTATCTTGCACATTATTGTTCTCATTGGCATTGAATTTTTCACCTTCTAACCCCCCAATTTTTAGTAATTTGTTAGAATCACCATGGGACACAATAAATGTTTTGAACATGTGAATGTATCTAGGTTAATGATAGATGATATATCTATGGTAGTTTTTGAAGAGTTTGGTTGCTTATCATTTTTTCATACATTTGAGGGATATGATGAATATTTGGTATAGGAATTAATTTCCAATTTAAAAGAAGACTCCATTATAGTGGAAGGTATGTTCATTACAGTCTCCAACTCAATCATTAGTGAAAATTTTGTAATTGCTGAAGTTAACAGAATACTTGGAACAACCCCTTTTTCTAAGTCAATTTCCCAATTCAACGTACATGAATAATTATCTACTACATGTGTTCAAAAACATGAAGGAAAAACAAAAGGGATCAGTAGAGAAACCCTAACTAATGAAATATTTTACGTGTGATGGGAAGTATAAAATTTTTGGGTGTGAAGTAATGCATATCATTATTCACCTTAAATATGGGCAACATCAAAATAAATATAATGTTAGCCTTACCTTATTCTTGAATGGAGCCATTCATATTTTGGGTATTAACAGATCAACCCCTCTCTAAAATTATGGTCTTATCCATCTAATCATTCAATATCATTTTATTTAACAAAGAAAAACAAAATAAAATACTTTTTTGATTAATAGGTTCAATCAACTTTCAGCATCAATTTGAAAGTCCTCCATAAAACCACCCAAACCCAAAATAGAAGAAACAACTTCCTTCTCTATGGTCAAGGTTTTTCCTAGTGAGAGATGCCAAACTAGATCATAAACCACACATTTGGTTGTGCAAAATTCTCAGTATACTACCAAAAAATAAAAAATAATACTAAGGGTTTCATAGTCTTGTGCAATTCCTAAATCTCTAGTTCTTCCTTCACAAGTTATTGAGTATATTTATCTAAGGGAACCTAGTTCCCCTATTAAATCAAAAGAAGACATAGAATACTAAATTTTTCATAGGATGATGAATAAATAAAAGGATGTGATACTCTTGGTAGCTTCAGAAATTCAACATTATATTCTTCTCCAACATCATTAGAGAAAACAACAATGGTCCCTGGTAGAGAAGTCATCATAGTAGAGGTTCCTGAGCTAGTAACAATAGTTCCTATTAAATAAATTGTCATAACATAAATCCCTAAGTCAATATCAGTTCTTGAAGAAGAAGTTGTTGTACATTGATGAAAAATATATCCCATTAGATATTCCTACTAGAGCATGTAATCATATAAAAAATATACTCATACCAGAAACTATAGTAGAAGAACCAGATTCTTTTCCACCCTCTTCAAATCTTGAAGAAAGAACAACATTAGTTAAATGGAAAGACATAATGGTTTATGAATAATAAGAATCATCCAACTCAATTGAAGACCCAGAGTTGAATCTCATCCTTGTATTGTCAAAAGATGAGGTCATCATCGAAAAACAAGTGGTATATATTATGGACCTTCTAGATCAGTTACAGTGTTCACTAAAATTTTCATTGATTCAAGGATTAGATGGTTTTAAAGACAAATTTTTATCACATGAATAAGAATAAAAATCTTTAGAAATAAATAAGTTATTTTGATGAAGATATGGTCAATTCCTATATTTACACCACTGAATTAGAGGAAGAAAATTTGTTGTTAAAATAAAAACTTCAAAATTCTCATCTACAAACTGCATCTTCTTCTAAGCCTTTGGTAGATAAAGATTTTCAAACCATTATTTCCCATATGGATTATCAATATGAATGTAATCAAGTATGTTGTGAGTTTAGGGAACTCATATAATAAAATAGAGTCTTAGAACAGGAAAAACATACCCTACAAGAAAATTTTGAGCAAGCAAAAGAACATATGAAAAATATTGAAGCAAATTTATAGAATGCATGTTAGATAGATGAATGTCTTCTAGATTTTAGATCTCCTTATCGTCATTATATCATGTATTTAAATGAAAATTCTATAGATGGAAGTTTTTTATAATTACATGTGGTTTACTACACATCATTGAAGATCATCCCATATTTAAACATCTTTCAGGACTCCACACTAGAACAACAAGATTTATTATGTGAGTCTTATTTATGTAATATGATTTTTGAGGATTAAAATAATTCATGATCAATATATAAGTAGGGGAAGTTTAGTTGAGAGATCTTCTTTCTAATTTAAAAAATTAGACAACTTGGAAAGTTACACATGAAGAATATATGGAAAAATACACAACTATAGGGATGTTTTTAGACCTGATTTTACCAATTCTAATAATTTATTGATCAATTTTAGAAATACCTATCTAATGAACACCAAAATTAAGTATTATTAATTAAAGGATTTTTATAATACTATTGTCTCCTTTGATTTGTATATCAAACAACATTTTTATAATGTCTTTATAGCTAGTATCAGATGTTGGGACACCTTGATAATTTAGTTAAAAATAAGAGAGGTAATGTCTCCAACTAATCTAAGGTTGAGTTCAAGAAGGGCATAGTCAGTCAATGATATGATTGTGGATGTTTCGAATTCAAGAGAAGAACTAATTTAGGTTGGCATGAGATTCTGTCCACCACTTATTTTGTGTCCTATTCCACCATGGCACAAATGGTGTCCTTAAATAGAGGAACAATTTCAAAATTGGAAATATATGGTGTGAATATACCAAGGCTTCCCTAGTCCTCAAGACAATCACTATTATGATGAATTTGGCATATATGATCTTATGCAATGTTTACATGTTAGAATTTAGAATTATGAAGGAACAAGAGGCAACTAATTTTTCAAAAGGTAAAGCATGGGGAAAATGATAGGTCTAATATATGGCTTATTATTACTATCAATAATCCTTGTTCTTCTTCCATTATCTCTCCTCTAGACTAAACAATGCAAGGATGTTAGGCTTGTATTTGATCTTAGCATAGTAAATATGATGATTTATCTTACTAAATATAATTAAATCTTACATGACTAACTTTTCTATTTAATTATTACTCTTTCCATGTTTAGTCTCTCTTTTTTGTGTAGATACAGATTTACAAACTTCTATAAAAAAAATAAAGACCTTGTTGATCTTCTAGTGACCTATAGTCTTTTTTGGATCAAGCTTTAAACTTATTCAAAAGTTATGTTCTCTCATAGTTTGTTGTTTTAAACTCATCTAGTAGCTTCAGAATCACCCAGTCTGTAGTTATGGACTCATTCAAAGAATGAATTTCATTTGTCAAAGCATTCCATCCATCTTAGTAGCTTCATTATGAACTTATTCAAACATTGAGATTTGTTGAAATAGGTTTTTATGAAGTTACTTTGAAATATATTAGAAGTTATTAAAGATTTTCTTTAGACTCCAATAGATTGCTTCAAACTCCACCAGATTGCTTCAGACTCCACCAGATTGCTTTGGACTCCCCTAGACTACTTGGAACTTCACAATAATCACTCTGGACTCTTCTCATCTAGCTTTTGAGCATGTGAAACTCAAGATCTACATTTGGAGATTGTTTTGGTCACTTAATTTTTTTAGAACTACTATAAATAGTAAAGTCGTGAACAAACTTCCTATATATATATATATATGTCCATAGTCTTAAATCATTAAATCAATTTAGTAGATCTATGTAGCCATTCTTAGTAGATATTTAGTGTATTTTGTAACCAGTGGAACTTCGTATTCGATATTTTCAGATGTATATTCGTAAGATCTAATAAAATTAGGAGATTTATCTTGATAAATCTTAGATTGACTACTAAGATCTAGGGAACTTTTATTAGAAAATTATATAAGCATATATTCATATTTTGATGAAAAGATAGAAAGAATGTGATAAATAAATAATATATTTAGTTAATATTCCATTATAGTTTTAGATTAAGGTAAAATTAGGTTTTGAAGGGACACCAAAACCCTTTAATAGAATCAAGAAATATAAAGCATTAACAACCACCAGGAAAAGCATTCCTGAAACCTACTAAAGAACAGTATCAATTTCAGGTTTTACAGGGACCTGAAACCAAAAACATAGTCCAATAAAAGTACCCAATTTTAACAAGGACTTGAAACCTCATCAAAATCAGGTTTTACAACTTGGGATTACAACATAGGGAAAATAATGCTAAAAAATATTTCTCTTTAGCATTCTGCCCTAACCAACAATGCAAGTTGCCATTGCAATAACAACACACAAGCATTTACCGTGACATAAAAGATCTGCAAAATACCTTTGGATTCTCTGTCACTTTGATATAATGGAGACACTATCAGATCCAGTAATAATGATGGCCGTAGCCATATTAAGAAAAAGGCCATGCTCCACCACACCCTTAAACCCTAAAAATGCACTTCCCATAGCCCTAGCGTCCTTAATCAGCATCTTCATGAGACCAAGCGACCCCATTGGGATTGAGCATGCATTCCATCACCAAAATTAATAAAGCAGGTGCCCAAGTTTGATCCAGCAACCTCAAGAACACAAAGTCAAAGGAGTTGCTCACAAACAGTAGCCATCAAAATTTTCCTTTGCAAGACCACTGATCAATTCCCACAGCGTCCAGCATGCCGTTCTCCCTTAGCACCAAAATGACATGGGTAGATCCACCCCCAATATAGAGGCCTTCAAGACTAGGCCACATAAGACCTTGCTTTTACGGCCTGGCCCATAAGGGTTTACCAAAATTGGTAGCCTACCAAGCTGCTTCATCAGCTTCACCAATTCAAATGGCACTGCCATTTGCTAAGCAAACACATAGAGCTCATCCTCATCAATAATCTGTAGCCACCTGATGTCCCCAAGCATGACATGCACATTTCTCATGGCCTCCACCACATCACCATTTTGGCTACCCTCAATCCTAACCAATGCATGGATCTAGTACCTGGTTCATGGATCTGGAGCTAAGCACCATGGACTTTTAGGAACATTGGTCTTGTAGACATGAGCCCAAGCTAGGGTTTGCAGGGGCCATGCAGATGTGAGCCCCCCCCCACAATATTCCATTATAGTTACTATTGCATTTATGTAATCTATTTTGATTAATAAAGAAAGCTCAAATTTATAAGTAGTGAGTCCTCTTCCATTCCTATTCCCAAGGAGAACAAGGGCTCACTCTCTTCAAGAATCAAGAATATATTTTATATGGAATTTTATGTACTCATAATTTTTAGTAATTCATTTCATGTTTAAAATAATGATTATAAAATGATTTTAAAAACCTATAGGAATTTATCTTCTAAAATTTGATTTTAGATTTCTGTAATTATGTTGATTTATAGAAAGTTTGCTTATTTACAGCAAGTGTGTTTATCTTCAACAAGTGTGCTTATTTCCAAAAAGTGTGTTTATCTTCAGCAAGTGTATTGTTTTTTCTAGCAAGCATGTTTTTTCCAATTAGTGTGTTCCTTTTTTTAGATTAATTTTTAAATTGATTTTTTTATTGCATAAGTCAATACCTTATAATATAGATTAGATTAGATATTTATAATGACAACAAACCCCCAATCATATCTATAAGAACTACAACCATAAGCCTTTTTACAGACATTTTTAGGCACCACCCTTAGTTTAAATGACATTAAAAGATCAAGTTGATTAAATTAAAGGATTAATGACACCCATAAATAGACTTACCTGAGTACATGTACGTATCATAAAATATTCTTCTCTTCTTAGGTTAAACTAAAAAGTGTGTATTAAACATTTATTTGTGTAATAGTTTCTACAGGGATTTATGTATCTCTATGAGAGTTCATTGTAATCTTGTTTCATATTACTATTTTATTTGAGGACTTTCTTGGTGGATGTAGCCCACATCAGGTGAACCAAGGTATATCTATGTTATGAGTTATTGATGGTTTTATTTTCTCCATTTATGCTTTCATTTAATTTTGATTTGAGGAATTACTTCTATGATGCATGTCAGTGCATAGTTAAATCTTATTTTCACACATTTAAAATCTGGTTATGTTATTTTATGGTGATTTAAATTTGCTTTAAATTCTTTTAATTCCTAACATATGTTTAAGAGGAGATTTGGAAAGATGACTGCTTTCAGGCCATCAAAGTAAATACTATCTAAAATTATTTGTTGACATCAAAAAGTCATAAGTAAGGAGAAACATAAGCAAAATGAATGACATTTGATGTCATAGAGAAATCATGAAAGAAATGGCATGTACATAAATGGAATGTCACATCACATTTATTCATAGATGCAACCATCTACTAACTCACTCCAAATTACTTTGAATAAGCTATCAAAAACAATACCACACACAAGTCTCATGAGTATGAAATCACATCAAATATTTTTTAATGATAGCTTCATTTCACTTCCACACTGTGTGATGATTGCTTTGGGTTATGTAAGCAACCATCAAGTCAAATATCCATGTGAATCAATCCGTTCCATTTTATCTTGCACATTATTGTTCTCATTGGCATTGAATTTTTCACCTTCTAACCCCCCAATTTTTAGTAATTTGTTAGAATCACCATGGGACACAATAAATGTTTTGAACATGTGAATGTATCTAGGTTAATGATAGATGATATATCTATGGTAGTTTTTGAAGATTTTAGTTGGTTATCATTTTTTCATACATTTGAGGGATATGATGAATATTTGGTATAAGAATTCATTACCAATTTAAAAGAAGACTCCATTATAGTGCAAGGTATGCTCATTACATTCTCCAACTCAATCATTATTGAAATTTTTGTAATTTCTAAAGTTAAGAGAATACTTGGAAGAACCCCTTTTTCTAAGTTAATTTCCCAATTCAACGTACATGAATAATTATCTATTACATGTGTTCAAAACAATCAAGGAAAAACAAAAGGAATTAGTAGAGAAACCCTAACTAATGAAATATTTTATGTGTGATGGGAAGTATAAAATTTTTGGGTGTGAAGTCATGCATATCATTATTCACCTTAAATATGGGCAACATCAAAATAAATATAATGTTAGCCTTACCTTATTCTTGAATGGAGCCATTCATATTTTGGGTACTAACAGATCAACCCCTCTCTAACATCATGGTCTTATCCATCTAATCATTCAATATCATTTTATTCAACAAAGCAAAACAAAATAGAATACTTTTCTGATTGATAGGTTCAATCAACTTTTAGCATCAGTTTGAAAGTCCTCCATAAAACCACCCAAACCCAAAATAGAAGAAACAACTTCCTCCTCTGTGGTCAAGGTTTTTCCAAGTGAGAAATGCCAAACTAGATCATAAACCACACATCTGGTTGTGAAAACTTCTCAGTAGGCTACCAAAAAATAAAAAATAATACTAAGGGTTTCACAGTCTTGTGAAAATCCTAAATCTCTAGTTCTTCCTTCACAAGCTATTGAGTATATTTATCTAAGGGAACCTAGTTCCCCTATTAAATCAAAAGAAGACATAGAATACTAATTTTTTCATAGGATGATGAATAAATAAAAGGATGTGATACTCTTGGTAGCTTTAGACATTAAACATTATATTATTCTCCAACATCATTAGAGAAAACAACAACAGTCCCTGGTAGAGAAGTCATCACAGTAGAGGTTCCTGAGCTAGTAACAATAGTTTCTATTAAATAAATTGTCATAACATAAATCACTAGGTCAATATAAGTTCTTGAAGAAGAAGTTGTTGTACTTGATGATAAATATATCCCATTAGATATTCTTACTAGAGCATCTAATCATATAAAAAATATACTCATACCAGAAACTATAGTAGAAGAACCAGATTCTTTTCCATCCTCTTCAAATCTTGAAGAAAGAACAACATTAGATAAATGGAAAGACATAATGGTTTATGAATAATAAGAATCATCCAACTCAATTGAAGACCGAGATTTGAATCTCATCCTTGTATTTTCAAAAGATGAGGTCATCATCAACAAACAAATGGTATATATTATAGACCTTCTAGATCAGTTACAGTGTTCACTAAAATTTTCTTTGATTCAAGGATTAGATGGTTTTAAAGACAAATTTTTATCACATGAATAAGAATAAAAATATTTAGAAATAAATAAGTTATTTTGATGAATATATGGTCAATTCATATATTTACACCACTGAATTAGAGGAAGAAAATTTGTTGTTAAAATAAAAACTTCAAAATTCTCATCTACAAACTGCATCTTCTTCTAAGCCTTCGGTAGATAAAGATTTTCAAACCATTATTTCCCATATGGATTATCAATATAAATGTAATCAAGTATGTTGTGAGTTTAGGGAACTCATATAACAAAATAGAGTTTTAGAAAAGGAAAAACATACCCTACAAGAAAATTTTGAGCAAGAAAAAGAACATATTAAAAATCTTGAAGCAAATTTATAGAATGCATGTTAGATAGATGAATGTATTCTAGATTTTAGATCTCCTTATCCTTATTATATCATGTATTTAAATGAAAATTCTATAGATGGAAGTTTTTTATAATTACATGTGGTTTACAACACATCACTGAAGATCATCCCATATTTAAACATCTTTCAGGACTCCACTCTAGAACAACAAGATTTATTATGTGAGTCTTATTTATGTAATATGATTTTTGAGGATTACAATAATTCATGATCAATATATAAGTAGGGGAAGTTTAGTTGAAAGCTTTTATTTCTACTTTTAAAAATTAGACAACTTGGAAAGTTACACATGAAGAATATATGGAAAAATACACAACTATAGGGATGTTTATCATACCTGATTTTACCAATTCTAATAATTTATTGATCAATTTTAGAAATACCTATCTAATGAACACCAAAATTAAGTATTATTAATTAAAGGATTTTTATAATACTAGTGTCTCCTTTGATTTGTATATCAAACAACATTTTTATAATGTCTTTATAGCTAGTATCAGATGTTGGGACACCTTGATAATTTAGTTAAAAATAAGAGAGGTAATGTCTCCAACTAAACTAAGGTTGAGTTTAAGAAGGGCATAGTCGGTCAATGATATGATTGTGGATGTTTCAAATTCAAGAGAAGAACTAATTTAGGTTGGCATGAGATTTTGTCCACCACTTATTTTGTGTCCTATTCCACCATGGACAAATGGTGTCCTTAAATAGAGGAACAATTTCAAAATTGGAAATATATGGTGTGAATATACCAAGGCTTCCCTAGTCCTCAAGACAATCACTAGGATGATGAATTTGGCATATATGATCTTATGCAACATTTACATGTCAGAATTTAGAATTATGAAGGAACAAGAGGCAACTAATCTTTCAAAAGGTAAAGCATGGGGGAAATGATAGGTCTAATATATGGCTTATTATTACTATCAATAATCCTTGTTCGTCTTCCATTATCTCTCCTCTAGACTAAGCAATGAAAGGATGTTAGGCTTGTATTTGATCTTAGCATATTAAATATGATGATTTATCTTACTAAATCTAATTAAATCCTAAATGACTAACTTTTCTATTTAATTATTACTCTTTCCATGATTAGTCTCTCTTTTTTGTGTATATACAGATTTACAAACTTCTATAAAAAATAAAGAGCTTGTTGATCTTCTAGTGACCTATAGTCTTTTGTTGATCAAGCTTTAAACTTATTCAAAAGCTATGGTCTCTCATAGTTTGTTGTTTTAAACTCATGTAGTAGCTTCAGAATCACCCAGTCTGTAGTTATGGACTCATTCAAAGAACCAATTTTATTTGTCAAAGCATTCCATCTAGCTTAGTAGCTTCATTATGAACTTCTTTAAACATTGAGATATGTTGAAATAGGTTGTTATGAAGTTACTTTGAACTCTATCATAAGTTATTAAAGATTTTATTTAGACTCCAGCAGATTGCCTCAAACTCCACCTGATTGCTTCAAACTCCACCAGATTGCTTTGGACTCCCCTAGACTACTTGGAGCTTCACAATAATCACTCTGGACTCTTCTCATCTAGCTTTTGCGCATGTAAAACTCAAGATCTACATTTGTAGATTGTTTTGGTCACTTAAAATTTTTTAGAACTACTATAAATAGTAAAGTCATAAACAAACTTCCTACACACACACACACACACACACACACACACACACACACACACACACACACACACACACACACACACACAAAAAAAAAAAAAAAGAATGGCTACATAGCTATACTAAATTGATTTAATGATTCAAGACTATGGATACACACACACACACACACACACACACACACACACACACACACACACACACACACACACACACACACACACACACACACACACACTATATATATATATATATATATATATATATATATATATATATATATATATATATATATATATATATACACATACATACATACATACATATATGTCCAGGGTCTTGAATCATTAAATCAATTTAGTAGGTCTATGTAGCCATTCTTAGTAGATATTTAGTGTATTTTGTAACCAGTGGAACTTTGTATTTGATATCGTCAGATGTATATTCGTAAGATCTAATAAAATTAGGAGATTTATCTTGATAAATCTTAGATTGACTACTAATATCTAGGTAACTTTTGTTAGAAAATTATATAAGCATATATTCATATTTTCATGAAAAGACAGAAAGAATATGATAAATAAATAATATATTTAGTTAATATTCCATTATAGTTACTATTGCATTTATGTAATCTATTTTGATTAATAAAGAAATCTCAAATTTATAAGTAGTGAGTCCTCTTCCATTCCTATTCCCAAGGAGAACAAGGGCTCACTCTCTTCAGGAATCAAGAACATATTTTATATGGAATTTTATGTACTCATAATTTTTGGTAATTCATTTCATGTTTAAAATGATAATTATAAAAAGATTTTAAAAACCTATAGGAAGTTATCTTCTAAAATTTGATTTTAGATTTTAGTAATGATGTTGATTTATAGAAAGTTTGCTTGTTTACAGCAAGTGAGTTTATCTTCAACAAGTGTGCTTATTTCCAAAAAGTGTGTTTATCTTCAACAAGTGTATTTTTTTCCAGCAAGCATGTTTTTTCCAATTAGTGTGTTCATTTGAGTAGATTAATTTTGAAATTGATTTTTTTATTGCATATGTCAATACCTTATATTATAGATTAGATTAGATATTTATAATGACAACAAACCCCCCAATCATATCTATAAGAACTACAACCATAAGCCTTTTTACAGCCATTTTTAGGCACCACCCTTAATTTAAATGACATTAGCAGATCAAGTTGATTAAATTAAAGGATTAATGACACCCATCAATAGACTTACCTGAGTGCATGTACGTATCATAAAATATTCTTCTCTTCTTAGGTTAAACTAAAAAGTGTGTATTAAATAAATGTGAAATGAAAAATATATTTAGTAGAAGAAACATCATACTAAGATTTCTTAAGTAAGATCTACAAAACTTCAAATAACAACTACTAATTTTTTTTAGGACTATTTTTAAAATCAATACAATTTAAGGTATCTATTACCAAATGTTTAAATTAACTTTGGTACTAATTAATATTGCATGAAAGTTCTATCCATATTTTCATTACACCATGATCATTGTAAGAATCACTACACTATATTCTCCTACTCATGAAATGACATTAGTTGTAAGTTTAATTTATATTCACATGTTCACTTTTAGATCTTAGGAAAGTCTTTTATAATTTTTAAATAATGTACATAATCAGAATAGATAGAAAGAATGTGATAAATAAATAATATATTTAGTTAATATTCCATTATAGTTACTATTGCATTTATGTAATCTATTTTGATTAATAAAGAAAGCTCAAATTTATAATTAGTGAGTCCTCTTCCATTCCTATTCCCAAGGAGAACAAGGGCTCACTCTCTTCATGAATCAAGAACATATTTTATATATAATTTTATGTACTCATAATTTTTAGTAATTCATTTCATGTTTAAAATAATAATTATAAAAAGATTTTAATAACCTATAGGAAGTTATCTTCTAAAATTTGATTTTAGATTTCAGTAATTATGTTGATTTATAGAAAGTTTGCTTATTTACAGCAAGTGTGTTTATCTTCAACAAGTGTGATTATTTCCAAAAAGTGTGTTTATCTTCAGCAAGTGTATTTTTTTCCAACAAGCATGTTTTTTCCAATTAGTGTGTTCATTTTAGTAGATTAATTTTGAAATTGATTTTTTTATTGCATAAGTCAATACCTTATAATATAGATTAGAAGTGTGTTCATTTTAGTAGATTAATTTTGAAATTGATTTTTTTATTGCATAAGTCAATACCTTATAATATAGATTAGATTAGATATTTATAATGACAACAAACCCCCCAATCATATCTATAAGAACTACAACCATAAGCCTTTTTACAGACATTTTTCGGCACCACCCTTAGTTTAAATGACATTAACAGATCAAGTTGATTAAATTAAAGGATTAATGACACCCATCAATAGACTTACCTGACTACATGTACGTATCATAAAATATTCTTCTCTTCTTAGGTTAAACTAAAAAGTGTGTATTAAATAAATGTGAAATGAAAAATAGATTTAGTAGAAGAAACATCATACTAATATTTCTTAAGTAAGATTTACAAAACTTCAAATAACAACTACTAATCTTTTCTAGGAGTATTTTTAAAATCAATACAATTTAAGGTATCTATTACCAAATGTTTAAATTACCTTTGGTACCAGTTAATATTGCATGAAAGTTCTATCCATATTTTCATTACACCATGATCATTATAAGAATCACTACACTATATTCTCCTACTCATGAAATGACATTAGTTGTAAGTTTAATTTATATTCACATGTTCACTTTTAGAGCTTAGGAAAGTCTTTTATAATTTTTAAATAATGAACATAATCACATAAGTGTCCATCTCATCAAAAACATGATAAAATCAAGCTCATAAAAGTTTCCAATTAACCATCTCATAAGCATTGATTTAAATATCAAACACTTACTTCTAAGTCTTATGTGTCACTTTGTTAATATGCATGAAACACTAATGAACCATATAATAATAGTATGAAATTTATTTTATCTTAATGTTTCAACAACCATGCTTAAGTTTTGCATGTGAATCTTTTTAAAATCCACTTTCACCATTAGTGTAATTTTTATAACTACCGATTGCACCAATGATAAGATCATGAAATATTTTGGATTGATTTTGGTTCCTTTAGAAAGATAATTAAATTACACTTGGTTTATTATTTCTATTCATTTTACTTAATTTATCTTAATTATTTTAAAAATATGATTTATTTCCATTAATCCTAGAAATGATTCACGTTAAGTATTAACAAATAATTTACTTAACCTATTTTTAGGTTATGAATTAATAAATCGAGGTTGGCATAAAATTAAAGAATCACATTTAAGCCTTCATGATTAACTATCATTTAAAATTGGGTTCCAATTAGTTTAACACTACAAAAATGCCATCTTAATTTAATAAAAATATATGATAAAACCATATCATTACATTCTTATTTAACATTTTATTAATGAGTATCAAACATATTTTAACAATAATATGAACCAATATAACAAATTAACTTTTTAGTTTGATAACAACAACAATTAAGATACTAAACTTTTAATAACCAACCAAGTTATTTGGATAAAATAAATATTTCACCTTTATAAATAAATAGTCTAGTTATAGCAACTTATAATTTACATAAAGTATGATACATTCAAATGTTGTTCTTAATCAACTTGCACACATTAATGTAAATGTGTCAAGGTCAAATTAAGAATAATATGTTATTTAAGATATTGAGATACAATTTTATACTTGTATAGTCATAATTCCCACAATTACTATGTAACGTTATAACTCAAATATATGAACCTCTCAATAAATATCAATAAAAATTATAACATAACTAATCAAGTATTCATTCTCCTTTTCCAATAATCATCTTACTATTATGCATGCATTTCACACTGATGGATATGATTAGTAATATATTTTAATAGCACCATTACTTCTTAAGGCACTTTTGATTTCAGAGAATATAATTGAATACAATTTATAAGAGGCAGTCATTTAGTCATAAAGTTATGAATTAAACTAATATTAAAGAAAATATAAAATATATCATGTAAACAAAATAAGATAATGTTGTTGAAAGTAATGATAACTTAGTGAATCAAATTACATTATTTTCAAAGGGTAAACTAATACATAAATCAAAATAAAAGGATCAGCTTACATAAGAGTCTTCAATAATTAATTCCCCAACTATCCCTCAGAATAAAATTAAAATATTTCACTTGCAGAGTTAATAAAGAACCAATACTTCATATTCCAATGAGCCAAATGATAAGTGGTCCCTAGACCACCTTAACCATTAGTTGGTTATAGGTATAGGTAGTAAGAAAGGTGAAAAAAAAAATTAGTGAGAAAGACAATTTATCTTACTTGATAAACATAATAGCTTATAGAAAACAAGGAGAAGAACTCATTCATATTCTAGTTCATGGAGATTAGTGTGTGAATACCTAATCTAAAGAATACAACTAATAACTTTTATCTTCACATATTGAATCTCACATTATATTCAAGTGAATATAACATAAACTTCAATTATATATATTTTATATCCTTTACATTACATGTCCTTTACATTACATGTCATTGAACTAAACTAAGCAAACTAGAATAAAAACATAGTTCTTTAGTAATAATAAATGATAAACAAACAAAAAAATCAAACCCGAACAACCTATTACTAAACAATAATAAAAATAAAGGTTTATAATAATATCCAAAAAGACGTCGACTCATAAAGTTGAAAATAATAACCCATAATTCATGTTCATGAAACTACATAAATAACTAAATGATTTATGAATTCATTTCCAACATTCATGTAAACATCTCATAGTACCAAAAGACATCCAAATAAATTTTTGATGATAATTCATAATTAAAAAATTTAAACAATCACGTGTTGACCTCAAAATCAAAATCATTGCATTTATCTCAAAATCAAAATTAGTATTCAACATCAAAACCCCCATTATTCATTTTACAACTTTTCACAATAAAATTAGAAACAAATTTAAAATGTGCAACCTTTAATTGATAGACTCAAGAAATTATTTCAAAAATAATGAAAATGAAATTATGACCAAATCCTAGTAAAAAATATACCCAAAAATCTTGTTACAATCAAATGGAAAATAAACCTTCAATACATTAAATTGGGGTCATATCATAATCATGCAGTAGTCAACACAAAACCCAATAATAATAACAAAACAATAGTCATTATTTTTACATTCCCACATAACCAAAACATAACCCATAATATAATTTATGACATGTATAGGTTTAATAACCCTATTTCATAGCACTTAGGGTTTTAAAAAAAGGAATAATGCATAAAACAAATTTTTGTTTTGCATGCCAAAAAAAGGATTTCAAACTAATTCAAAAATGAAACCAAAAAATATATAATGCTAAACACTTATAGGTGCAAGATAAATAATAGTATGTATAAAAATAAAAAAACTTACTTGATAGTTTTGATAAAAAAAATGAAAGAGTTTGAATCACCTCTTTCCTCTTTTAATTTTTCCTTTACCAAAACCCAAGCCTTCACTATGTTTTTCTAGCATACTTCAAGAGGAAAAAGAAAAACCTAATCAAAATCTTCATAAATATCCTATCATGATATATCCAATAATGTAATGGTAGTCTCTATAAAAAAAACTCGAGGCCATAATGACCATTATTTACACTAAACCCTCAATGGTAGCCACAAAAAAATTTTGGCAGAGGTCCTCCCTCCAAAATTAGGGTTCCAAATGACATCAAATAACCAAAAAATAATATAACCAAACAAAAGTCTCTCGAACCCTACACCCTCATAAAATAAGTTAATTCCATTGACCTAAGTCAAGGAAATAGAAAAACAAAACAACCAACTAATGCAAGCCCCATATGGCTCATGGTCATTCTTTCTAACTTGCCTAACTCTAGTTAAGACTCTGACTAAGATTTAGTCACTTAGTTATGCCACCAAAAACAGATTCCACAGAGCCAATAAAAATAAGAATGTAACACATGCATTTAAGACTAAGACCAAGTCAAAATAGGAATTTAAATAGAAAACATAGGTCAAACAAACCTTGACCCTTAAGGGTCTCAAGATTATTCAATCAAGGATGACTTAAGATATAACACTTAACATGGAAACATAAAATAACTCACCAAAAAATCAAAGCTCATAATCATTTTAAATCTTATTCAACCTTTTTTTCAATTCCGCATTATATCTTTCTGTTGTGACCTATAAGCAACCCACTTCATTTTACATATATTTGTAGTCACAAACATACCATCATTAGTACCTAGATAAGATAAAAATAATATATAACCTAAGTAATTAAACTAAATCAACTTTTTTTTCAATTATCCATCATATCTTTCTATTACAACCTGTAAGAAACCCAGTTCATTGTACGTATCCTTGAATTCACAAACATACCGTCATTAATACCTAGATAAGATAATAATAATATATACCCTAAGTAATCCAAAGAAATCAATCATAAATAATTGTATATTAAATCTACCTAAAAAAATCATAGAACTATTTAATAATCAAGTGTCATTACAAAAATTCACAACATCAATAATATATTCATGAAACAACAATGTCTCAATAGAAAACTGAACCATAAATCATCTAGATGATTATGATCATAAACACCAACAATTTACTAGAATTTATAAGATATTGAATCAAATTAGTAAAAGTAATCAAATAACCATAAAATAATCATCGACAGAGTAATAAAATAGTGCTATCAAAAAATATTAAGTGTCAAACATCTAGTTTAATGATAAAAATGTGTGTGTGAGAGAGATTTTATTTAAGTTTATAATTAATTATAATAATTTTATAATACAAATCAGGCAAAAATAAATATTTCATAAAATAAATGAGTGTTCAATGTGAAGCAAATGGGTATGCTTCACTTAGTAGATTTATTTTTCCATGTAGTATAGTTTTCTTGAGATGTTTTATGAATAATGTTTTAGACAATATTTGAGATATCACGGAAAGGTAGTTTAGACTAATAAAATTTATTAATGAAAAAATATGTAATAGAAAGACAATGGATTAGTATTTATAGTGATAGGTATTTCAAACCAAAATATATGGTTGCATGATCTTACCATACTAGGTATACTTGACAGTTTTCATACTTAGACATATTTTTTTGATAGTTTTTCTAAATTTTAAAAATGGGCATCGAAAATAGTTTGTCAATAAATAAATAAAAAATTTTATGAAGATTAAAATTGTAAGGGGGAATAGTTTTTCAATATTTGTAGTAATGGGAGTTTTTAAACAAAATATATGTCTTGAATAAACCACACTATGACTTAACAATTTATATACTTATCCAAATACATTTATTTTGAGACTCTTAATATTATTTTAAGGGAGATAATATTACTTAAAGACATATATATTTATTTAAAGTTAGAAATTTTTATTCTAATCTACAGTTAGATAAACTCATTCAAAGATGGTACAAAATGTTAAGTCAAGATGTTATATGGCATATATTAGTTGTTTAAGTAAATAAATATTTAAATTTAGAAGAAAAATTTAATGAAAATTTTAATTTAAAAGTCATATTTTATTTTTACAATTGAGAAAAAAATAGAATTATAATCAAATTTTCATGGGAACCATGTACTAGTGGCTTCGATCCAATTAGTTTCATTATAAATAGTTTGTATTGAACCCATTAATATTTATAAATATTTGGAAAACAAATTTAAAGATGGATAAATACATGTGTATTTAATATGAGTTTGATTATTTTTATTTATTTCTCAAATTCAACTTAATATTATATATGTGTTAGTTTAGAGTGATTACTAAATGAGCATTATTCACTTTATTATGAATTAGTTAGATTCAATAATTAAAAAGCTTAATTCTATATATGTATTAACTATATTTTTTAATCCATTATTATGAAAAAATTTGATTTTATATAAGTCACAATGGTTTATTTATCTTACAAATTTATGCTACAAGAATATATTTCCAAATGAATAATGCTTAGAATCGTTGTTATGTTGATGTAAGTTTAGTGAATGTATCTCAATATGACATGTAAAACCTTATTTTATACCTTAAATTTGCCTTTTTAGTTATTTTATCATTACAATTAAACCATGTATACTAACTGAAGTTGTACAAAATTTGGTCATCTCAAGTATTCAAGCATGCAGGCCTAAAGAATCTAGAATTGTAAACTGAACTTGGAGGATCACAATACTTATCATGGATTTTATAAGTACCATCAAGAAATTATGAATCTTCCCTCCAATTAATTTTTATAAAAATTCATAGTGAAGAAGATTTATAACACACCTTGAGTTCAAACAATTTATGGAGCCTATATCATAAATGGTTTTATTGGTTCTTGTTTCTAGTTTTTGGTGTTTCTACTTTACTTTTTGGGTTATTTTTGTTTACTTGATGCTACATCGTTTTTTTATGGGACTAGGTCCATTTTGTGCCCTAGGGAGGCCCACAGTCTTGTGAAGTAATTTTGTTTGGTTGTGCTTTTATTTCTAGTAAGCTGGGCTTATTAACATTCCCTAGTTTGGGTTTCTTTCTTGTTCTTATTGGTTTTGTCTGCTTTTAGTACTTTTTCAAAAGACCCAGGCTTCCCATTAAGCTTGGCCTAAATTCCACACTAATAAAAGTTGGGTTTAGCATAATTAAAATATCATTGTGAATATTTATATTTATATTAATTTTTTTCCCTATTAAAAATGTTTATTTAATCAAAAATAATATTCTATTGATCAAGTAATAGAAAATTTTCTCAAGCACACTATTATGCCACTTAATTATCTACAAAACCAAATTCCTAAAAATCATGTCCTAATTTATATGCTTTAATTCAAAAACAAGGCTGAAGACCCATCACCTATTAGAGTGGGTACATAAACCTAAACCAACATGTAATTGACACTATAAGGAGGGTTTGATTTTTAAAACATTAATTTCCATATAATGCATGCCTTAATTTCAGTTTACAGGTGACCTATAAAAAATTAAAGGAAATTAAATTCTATGAAATTGTAATTTAAGATAGGTCTTGACTTGTTTAGTTATCAATAAGTATATTGAGTTTTCAACATGATCTTCCAAATGATATGTTTGTATTTCTTCATATTTTTAAAAATAATAACAAAAGAACCATTAAAGAATATCATGTTTCTTTTAAATATATTTAATGTCAAATTTTAGGATGTGTTTTTGATGTTAATTCATTTTACTTTGTAAGAATCAATGTCTTATTGGGTTTTAGACTTCACACCTAATTATATTACTAGTTGGAAAAATTTTGAAGAGATTTTTTTTCCAATATAACTAAAATATCAATGTTCCTATTTTTCTAAGATATATTATTATGATAGATAAATAACCTCATAAAATAATTAATAATTTTAATTTTTGATTCGAAATAAGGTATATAAAAAATACCAATTAGAAAACTACCTTCCAAAGGAATGGTTTTGGATTTCTATTTGCATGATTTGGATACATTAACCTGCACCTTTTTATAATGGCTGAAACAAATTATTATTTTTTATCTCATTTAGAATCAATTTACGTGGAAAATTAGTGGTTATACTTGAATAGAGGATAGGCAAATGGTTGGTTATTATTTGAAGACATTATTGCAGATGATAAAATAAATCAACAAGTACAAGATCTTATCATTTTTCCCACATACTTTTTTTTAATATGATCATGTTTACTATAAATTTTGTAATTTTATGAATCATGACATGATTAGACAGGATAAGTAAATTTTATATAATTCAAATAGAATTATATTTGAATTCAAAGAGAGAATAATCAACATAGACAATAAAAATTAAATGAAGATGTTTATTTATCAAATGATCCAAATCTCAATAGTTGTTTTCCATCATATTTTAGATAAAAATATGATTCTTGGAAAATAGTGGAACTGGGGTAGACATCATCTACTTATAAAACCATTATTTCCATGCTTTAACCCCTTCACTGAATCTTTTTTGACTAGGTCCATTTGGGTACGTCTTCCCCATCTCCCCCTTCATTTTGGGTTAAGCCCTATTTTAAGTCAACAAGAAACTCTTTAGGTAAATTACAAAAGATTGACATTGCAATTTATTTGTTCTCACACACTACCTTTGCAATAATAATGATAATATTTGATGCTTCTACCAATCTTATATCCTCTTTTTAGTTAATTGTGTAAGGTACTATGTGGACTCAATGCTTGGACTATGAAGTCTAACATTCATATCTTTTAGATGTTTTAACATAGAACAACTAACTTTAGAATGTATAAACTTCACAAAATAAAAGGTTGTATTTACTTGGTGTAATAATTTCTCATCATATCTTCTAATAGTGTATGGTCTTGATTATCATGATTCCTTAGATTTATAAGAAGAAGCAATGGACGTAGAGGAATTCTAGACCCCAAGAACTGAACCCCTAGCTTCAACAAGTGGACAAATTGTATACGTTAGAGTGTTGCATGTAGCTAGGACCTTAGCCCCAAATATTATATTGAACAACACAAATATTAAATAACCTACCTTTAGTGAGTTGGTATTAGATATAGAGACACTTGGATAAAGGGTGGAACCTTTAGATAACCCAAAATAGAAATCTAATCCCTTTAATACTATTGAAATGTCTTTACCTTTCTTATTGAAGCATGCAAAAGACAAAAATGAGTGGTAAAAATTGAAAAAAAAGAAAAAAAAAGAAGGTGAAAAGGCAAAGGAAATGTTTTAGAAATCAATGACCCTTCACATAGGTATAAGTTATGTCAACGATGAGTGAAATACTTTTGGAAGATTATAGTAAGACATGATGGTTTGCTGAATTTTGGTGTGTTGTATCTTGCCATCCACTTAGCTTTTGTTGGTAGAGGCATCCCATTTGAGCATTATTATTTTATCTTTCTCTCCTTATATAAGGCTCTAGGGCCTAACCTGTTTTAACCCTATAAAATTATATATATATATATATATATATATATATATATATATATATATATATATATATATATATATATATATATATATATAGTTATAGTTATAGTTTTTTGGTCCAAAAAACATAAAGTAAATAAATCTCATGTTTATGTTTTTTTATACTTTAGGTAAATGTTTCCCATACCAATATTTATTCAAATTTTATAGTGAAGGGAATTGATTATGTTTAATACATATATGTAGATTGTTTTAGGTTTAAAATAATGATATTAAAATAGTTTTCAAAAATAAGACAAATATGTTATTTCATGTTTGGTTATTTTAAATACAATAATATTTATTTTAACAAATAATAGGTGACATTATCCACAATGTTTCCAAACCCAACCTCGTAACTTTGTTGAAGATTATTTCTTTAGATAAAATAAGAGTAACTTTTATTATTATTTTTAGTTTAGTTTTCATTTTAGTTAGTTGGTTTATAAATTAAGGTCATCATGATCATTCATCCACTTCATATAATTTCTCAAAGTTGATAGTTGTTCACCAGTATGGATATTCATGGGCTACTCATAATCTATTTAAAGCTCAAAATTAATTCTGTTGCATTATTGAATTAATATTTTATTTCAAATATATATGTTTTTTATATTGTTTAATTTTTTTTATTTGATAGTGTAAAATCCAGGTTTAAAAAGGACCTAAAACCACCAAAGTGACGTACAATAGAGTAAGTAAGCCAACAACAAGGCCGAGGAACCAAAAGACAAAAGGCTAAAGAATCAAACAAAAAAAATCGTAGGAAACTAGAACCAAAGAGAAGTTAGAAAATAAAGCTCAAAGGGAGATTCCCCTTCCTCATGTCTTCATGGAGGGTACTACATACCAGGGGATCCTAATAAATGTGAGGTATTCTTCCATCGAGGACATATACACAATGATCATATGGTAGAGTCATAGTTAGAGGGTTTAACAATCGTCTAAGAATTACACCATAACAGAGCTTACAAAAATCAAAATAAATAACATTTTAGGCCTTGGCACAAGGTGGCCAAGGTTCCCAAATTAAAAATTAAAAAGGTAAAGGTCCCCTGTGGAGATCTAAGTTATGCAAAAACTGATTGAAATCCTAAATTTTCAAAAGTGAGGTTAAAATCATAATAGGTTCCCATAAAGCTTACACCCAACAAGGTCCCTAGGAGAGCATGAAGTAAAAGAGGGACACACAAAATAAGAAGCCACCAATATAGATAATATTCTCATAAGAACATGATTATTTACATCAACTATTATTTTAAATATAAACACCCACATCCAACAAGGCATATGTGATAGCAATCAGTCCCAAAGAGTCACATAATTTTGGAATCGAGAACCATCCAAGATGTCAAAATGGTCCAATCTTCATTTTATTGGCCACTAAAATTATTTTGGATGAACATTCATACAACCATGAGTATTCCTATTGTCCTTGTTCTAGATTTTAAAGGCTCGAGCCCTACTAGGCAGATGTGGTAACATCCATCCCCAAAAAGGCAGATATAATTAAAATTTGAATTCTTGAAATTGATTGCCATCAGAGGAGTCAAATTAAACCAAAACTCATATGACCAATCATAGTTGAAACCAATGGTATAAATGAAATGGCTAAGAGAAATTAGAAACCACATGTCTACGTCATCCTTCCACCAGATCTTCCAATGTGGAGGTGGTAGGGTCGATCCCAGAGCCTTTACAGGATAAATGACTAGAGATAAGGATAAAAAAAGTTGAGCCGAGAGGAGGTTATCACTCCAAACTCCCAGAATAGTGTAGTTGGCCACTTATCCTAGCTGAGCATAGTCAAGTAGAGGGACATGATCAAACAAACTATTTTAGAGACAAAGGCTTACCCTCCTGACCATACAAACCATGTTAAAAAACATACAATCATAGATGCACTCATTTTTTCTAAAGCAAAATTGAGAGAGTCAAGGATGAGTCCCTAGACCTTCTACCCAATCTTTAAATACATGAATTCTTTAGCTAGATAATTCACAATCAAAATTACAAGATCATGATTATTGAAAGATGCAAAACTATCAACTGGAAAAATGTAAAAATAAACCTTTTCTTCAAGCCATTGAACAAAAAATGTAACACTATGAGATTTTTTCCAGTGCCTTCCTCTATCCTTCAATTGAGGGGTGTCATAATAATACGAAGAGCTAGATAGAAGTGAGCTTAAATTTGAAGTGCATATCTGGTAGAGAAGGGTTCTTTTGGGAGTCCAGCCACCCAAGGACTTTTGAAGGATGAAAGATTAATTTTAGAAACACCTCTAATATTGAAATATCAATTGCATATTTACATGCTTAACATATTTTTGAGAGGTAGTAAACATTGATAAAGATAGAAATTTTTTTAAATACTTATCAATGTAAAATTAATTTAATCCCTATATTAATGGACATTATTGTTTACATAATTCAAGTAGTCTTTATTAGGGCCATGATTGTTTGGCAAGCATTAGAGATTTGTTTGTTGATATATAATGAGGATTTAAAGGCCCTCACCCACTAAAATATGAACCAACAAATGTTTAAAAACTATTGCTAATATACAAAAATATAATTCATTAGATATTGTATTTTCTAGAGGAAATTAAGGAACCTAATTAATTAGTAACACCTCATCCTCAACAAAAACCAACAAGCACAAAGTAGAGACCCCAAAAAAATTATAGAGAGAGACCTCTATGAAATCAAAAGGCTAGAAAATAGATTCAACCCAAATTTGAGAAAATACTCCACCCAAATAAGGACCCTCAACACCTAGTGGTAAGTGTTCTCCTTCCCCTCATGGATATAAGGGCTTAAATTATCTACTAGGTACCTCCCTCAATGGATTTTAAGGCATACAATTATAACTATTTCATTTCTATGTTTTTACATCTTAAAGATTTATTTACACGCCCCCATTTTGGTTTTTATAATAAACAATCATGTTGATAAAGATTCAATATCTCCCTAGATCCAAAAAGATATTTTTCTCCTTAAAAAAGAGGAAATTTCATATTTAAAGACTTGTTTCTTTGTAGAGCCTACTTCTTCTTACAATAGAACAAAACCTTGTTCCAATTATGCACCACTAATACTAATAGAAGTTACCTTACTTTGATAAAGTAAACCACCCATATTTTAAAGGTCAAAAGCCTCTTGTAAATTATTGATGGAATCATTCATCAAAATAATTTCTTGATAATTCTGTTGTTGTACTAGTAGAGTGTGAAAATATGCCTACTTAAAATTGTTAGGAGAAGCTTGATTGAATTTTAAATATGTAGATTTTTTTTTACTAAACCCATATAAATTGATAATATGAAACAAAAAAATGTTGAACGAAACCCCTACTTATTGAGGGATCTAGTCTTGAAGTCTCCTTCCCATCCTCAAAGGAAGAGAGACCCTACATCAACTTAAAATGTGTTTAGAAGACACTTTCATAAAGTCAATGTGTATGGTATCATTATCATGAGCTAAGAATAAAGAGGGAGGATCAAGGGTCTTCTAACTTATTTCAACAACATAAAAACTAGGACATCTAATTTTACAACCCATTTCTTAAGGGAAGAGAAAATCTCTTTCTGATGCTTCAAAGGGAATTCCACCACTTTGTGCCAATATAGTTGCATATAAATCATCTGAATTATATCCATTCAAAGTTTTATAATTGATTCCATGAGCCAAAGGAGGAAAATTTTTTGATGGAGTGATGAAGAATCTTAAATAAATCTTCCAATACACAAAACCTAAAAAACCTTTGTTGAATATCTACATCATTATCAATTATAACAAAATCACTAATATTTTCAACCATTTGATAAAACAAACTTAGTTATATATTAACAAGGGGGAGATTATACATACAAACCCAAATGGGACCCTTTTTTATCACTAACTCTATTAGGTCAAATAGTGGATCCCATTAGTGGACAAATGCCTATATTTTAAAAAACTCCAGGATCGTTGCCCCAAAACAAAATTTTGGTCCTCTTTTAACATGAATTTGACAAAACAAAACCCATAAGGTAACCAATAAATTTAATTTTTATGTAATTTATTCCTGACAACCTTGGCCCACTCAACAAGATCATCTAAGGAAGGTCACTTCCCTAGAGACCTACAAATTAGGGATTTATAACTAGAGTCTTTCTTAAGGGTTTGAAGTAACTCATCATTGATCTTGAACATAAGTATTTCATTAGAGAAAAATAGATGGACATCCTTGAGGAATGCTAGATCAAAATCATACTTAGCTAGCACTTCATAATCAGACCCAACCTTATTTATCGAGTTGGTCAAAACATTGTCTATACGGAGCCTATCAACCAAAGATCCACCATTGAGATTTATGACACTATCAAAGGGAGGAGGATTTCATTCTAAGTTTAGAGCATAAAAATTCTTTGATAATAGGATCTTGCCCCATCACAACTCACTAAAAACATGACAGGGATTGGAGGAGTTAGGGCATTCCAAGAAATACTATGTCCTTAGCATTGGCTACCATTGTCACCACATCATTACTGCCATAACACTTTGCTCTCCACCCAATCACCTTTGCACTAGATATAGGACCCTTCGTAACCTATTTCCATATAATGATACTATTGGAATCATTTTTACACACTATTGAATCCTTTTCTATTCTTGTGCATGTCACCAGTGATGATCACTCCATACTTATTAATGAGCTTTTAGCATTACAATAAATAAATATTTAGAGTGAAATATAATGTATCATTGTAGGGGATATCGACACTATGATATAAAAAAAGTATTTTTGGATTCAAATAAATTTGTGCTTATATATTTTTATTATGAAAACAAAAAAAAGACCTTATAGGGAAAAATATTCATAGAATCACATATGATATAAAAATGATAATTGTTAATATGATTCATTATTATTATTAAACATACTTCAGTTCTTTATTTTTCTCATCTATTTTTATAAATAATATCTTTTTTGATGGATAAAATATAAATTATATGCTCTTGCATGTTCATGATTATTTATCAAAGGAGTCATAATTTATCATGTCCAAACATTTCCAAGATTAAAAAAAAAAAATAGGATTAAAAGTTTTTGTAAAAAAAAATGATTTAACAATATAACTTACAACACACACATACACACATACGTACATGATTTTATTTAGGTTTACAATGAATTATAATATATTAAAAACATTTTTTAGGTTTAAATGAAAGTTCAATCCAACAAATGGATATCAAATTTATAGCAAAGGGATAGGCCTTGTTCAGTGTATAAAATGCACATGTAACTTACATGGTTCCACAATTTACTAATCAACACTTTTTGAGGTAATATTTGATAGATCACATCAAAGAGGACTAGGATAAAAAGCATAATATAGGGGAAAAAAATATAATGGTTTGACAAAGATTTATGATATTTTATAATATATATATTAAATAAAAATACATGGTTGTGTGATATTAGCCTATCGAAAAGATTTGATAGTTTTCATGCTTAACAAATTTTATATCATTTTTTAAGTTTTCAAAACTAAGTATCAATACCATGTCATGAAAAAAATTGTACTAATAGATAAAATTGTATAAAGCTATAAATTTCATGAAGGAAATAACATATAAGTGGAACATAGGGGTCCAATATTCTTGGAAAATTTAGTTTTCAAAAATGAAAGATATGGCATAATGAAATCAATAGATTTGGTAAATTTTGTTGCTTTTGTACTTGGCAACATAAATTTATTTTGTGTAAGATAATAATATTTAAAGATTGATAATATTATTTAAAGCTGATTTTTTTGATTTTAAGGTAAAAATGTTTATTAAAAGCTATAAAATATTATTTAAAGATATATAAGACGATCTAAACATTGTAGAACAAGTCAACTAAAGTTATTCTCAAGTGGGTATTGGTTGTTTTATAAAATATTACATGCAATTTTGATTAATAATTCAATGCATGTTTCATTCATTTTTTAATTTTTTAATTTTGATTAAATTATAATTATAGTTAGTTTTCTCATGTTAAATATGCATGACTGTCTTTGGCACACTTAACTGAATTATAGATCATTTGAATTTAACCCATTATTATTTAGAAAGATTTGGAAGATAATTTGTGAGTATTAAAAATCATTGTGAATGTTTTATAATTTTGATTATAATTGTTGTTATATGAACTTAATATTAATATTTTAATTGTGTCTTTTAAGATTAATATTCAAGTTTTATTTATTTTATTTATTTTTAATTTTTATAAATTGATTAATTAACTGGTTTAATTTTTTTTATGGATTAACTCATATTTTATTCAATTATTGTTGATGTATGTGATTTTATACAATTAATTTTAGTTTATTTAATTAAAAATAATTTTATGAGAATTTATTCATAACTAATTGATCTTTATATTCTTTTTTATGTTTGTCTAAGATTGAGTGATCACTAAATTATTAAACATTGACTAGTTCAAAATAAATCTCAATAAATTTTCTTAAGCAAATAACAACTTGCTATGACATTGGAAACCATATTTTATAAGCTACTATTTCCATTATTTTGATGTTTATTAATTTTAATTAAATTATATAACATAGTATCATTGTTAATATTCATCTTTAGGTTAGTTTATTTTTCTATTAGGTAAGTCTACTTAATCACAAGGAATATTTTCTTCTTCATGATATTATTTATTTTGATAAATCACTCTATTCCACCATTTAATTATCTTCAAAACCAAACACCTAAAACTTGTGCCCTATGTTACATGTTATGATCTTAAAACAAAAGGGGGAAAACCTGTCACATGTTGGAATGGGTACACAATCTTTCATCAATAATTAACAATAGAATAAGGGCTCAAATTTTATAATAATAATTTACATAAATTACATGGATATATTTTAGTTTCCTTTTAAAATATATAAATCCCAAAATAAATCAGAAACATATCCGATTTAAATTAAAATGTCTTAACCTGATGAACTCATAATTATCTAGTTTATATAACACAATATCCCACATGATCCATTTGATTTTCTTCTTATTTTTTGAATTATTGAATCACAACATGGTACTTACTAATATGATATGAAAGTTTTAAATGTGAATTTTGAGGATGTATATCTTGCATATTATTTTATTTTTATTTTAAAATAAACACCTTATTATTTGTTTTTAGACTTGGAACTTAATTTTATTACTAGTTGAAAACAAAATTAAGAATTTTTTAGATTTGTCAAAGAATTGATGCTCATGTTTTTATATAATTAATTTATTCTGATTAAAATATAAAATCAGAAGATAATTAAGTATTTTAATTTTGTATTTAAAACAAAGAATAAAAAATCCCAATCAAACATAGAAATTTTGAACCAATGGGTTTGTATATGTATTTACATGCTTTCAATTCATTAGCATCCACTTTTTTTGAGAAAGTCTATAGTATATACTTAAGTTTTGGG
Source organism: Torreya grandis (assembly GCA_037957365.1). Lineage (NCBI taxonomy): Eukaryota > Viridiplantae > Streptophyta > Pinopsida > Cupressales > Taxaceae > Torreya > Torreya grandis. The sequence continues at coordinate 2,942,482 of JARHVA010001850.1, read as the reverse complement.
TTATGTAGAATATATTCATGTGGAAAATATCTAATTTACAAATAAATAACAATCTAACAATCATTTCAAATGATTTTACTAGACGATCAAATAAATAAATTCAAGATCATATCATTGTTCCCATAGATGCTTTTAAGTATGATCCATTTGATAGTAAAGTTTACAATTTTATGAAACGAGACACGATTGAATAGGATTAATACATTTCATATGATGATGAATGGGAATATATTAAAAAATTTAGAATAACATAATAAAAATATGCATGAAAAATTAAGAGGATGTGATTATTTATTAGATGATATAAATCTTAGAGACCTAATATTTAGTGACCTTTTTAATCCAAAAATCATAGTATAGATCTCCTTCTTATGATTTTAAAGGCTTTGAGGTAAATTTTTACTATACCAATGTTTATTCTAAATAAAATCATTAAGTTGAATACATACATGTAAATTGTTTTGAGTTTAAATGATGGAAACTAAAAGAATATTTGAAGGAATACAAATATGTTCATAAATGTTTGATAACTTTAACTAAAATAAGATTATTTTCATTGAACATTGAAGGAGTATATATAAAGATCCAAACCTACCATCCTAACTTTACTCATAATTATTTATTATAGATCAAAATAGATTTAAATTTACATTTGTTTTTAGTTTACTTTCCCTTTCATTTAGATGGTTTTACAAATTTAGGTCAACATGATCATTGATCAATTTTAGAAAAAAATTCATATTTTATAGTATTTTTCACTTATGGGTATTCATGAGTTGTTTATGTTGTAGGATGTTAGGAACCCGTGCCTTACCCTTCTCTTTGCACTATTAGTGTAATAATTGCTATGGATGTATATGCTTTGTAAGTCATCCCTTAGAGCATATTTGAATTATCCCACATACAAGGGAAGTAGTAGTTGTTAGAATAGAGTTAATATATAAGTAAGTGTTGAGGCCCAATTAAGGCATCCACAAATTTATTGTATTGAGCTTGCTCAAAATAGGTTGCCCCCTTGAAGTGGCCTATGATCAATATAAGTTTTCTATGTTTCTGTTATTCGTAAGAGTTATTTTATTTTTACATATTTTGATTAAATCTATTGCAGGAGGTAATCTATTGTAGGAGTTTCTTCCCATCTGGTATCAGAGCACTTTCTTGGCTTTGTGGGTAGATTTGGAGAAATTTTTTTCAAAGTAGGGCTTTCTAGGAGCTAAGCCATTTTTGGAAAGATTTTTTTTTCATTACAGGTTCTGCCATTTTGGATTGGGTAAATACCTATCCACTTAAATATGGGAAGTACTTCAGCATAAGCCCTAAAACTCATTATGAGGAGTACCACAAGAACCCTAAAATAGCTGGCCCAGTGAGAGGACCTACTAGCGAAAAGGGCAACAGCCCCATCTTGATTTACTAGTTCGCACCCATGAGGTAAACCAAAAGATATCATTAAGGGGTAAACCCATAGCCAAAAATTTATGGAGAGTAGTACTTGATTAGATAGCTTTGGTGGCCAGAGAAAAATTTAAAAAATCCTTTAGGCTACCAAACAAACTTGGGGTCCATATCCAACTTATCAGGTTCAGAGAGCAGACAACAGCGTATCCATAGTTGAGGATATTTCCAACCACGCAGTTGTAGACAATCCATTTCTAAAGCAGTAGTAAAAAAATAACAACAAAAAAAGAAAAAAAAATTAGGGTGCTACCCCAAACCCTGCCCTACATCGCAGCAAGGAATGTGAAGGATCTCTAGCTATTAACAATTGGTTATGGTCACCACTCGTGCAGGCACAAAAATAATGGAGGAAAAAATCACCACATTGAAATCTCAAGTTACAGAGTTAACCGATATGATGCGTGGTTTGAATCAACAGAATAACATCTTGCTCAGTAGAGTGCAGAAGGAGGATTCTTCTTTAGAGCATCACTCCTTTGCTTCCAACTTCACATGTGGACCTAAGCTAGACTTTCCATGGTTTAATGGTATAGATCTTATAGGATGGATATATAGAGCTGAACAATTCTTCAACCTCCACAATACTTATTCTACAAACAAAGTCCTAATTGCTTCCTTTCATCTAGAACAAGAAGCACCTCAGTGGTACCATTAGTATCTCAAGACAAATGATGAACTTGATTGGTCAAATTTTGCATCCTTAATTCTAGGCAGGTTTCGTCCCTCAGCATTCGAGGATTTCATAGGAAATATCACCAAACTCTGTCAAATAGGCATTGTTCATGAATATCAGATTGAATTTAAAAAGCTTGCTAATCACATAGCATCAGAGAGCCGATCCGCTCGGAGGTAAAAATTTTTTGAACTAAAAATATAATGGATGCTTTGGGTCTAGATAAGTTAGCAAAAGATAAACTCTCTGCACAGCGTCAACCTCCCACCTTTTCACCAACAAAAAACACAATGAATCAACGAAAAACCATAACCACACCAATCAAGTGCCTAACTAAGGTAGAGATGTGGGCTCACAAAGAGAAAGGATTATGTTACAACTATGATGACAAATGGGTTAAGGGTCATAGGTGCATCCAATAAACACTTTACTTACTAGATGTGGAGTCACCACTCGAGCAGGACAATGAGCCTAATATTCCAAAATTTCAAGATGCTCAAGAAGAACCCAACACTGAAGAGGACCTAGTGATTCAAGAGACTCAACCTAAAATTTTAGTCCATGTACTAGCATGTGTCACCACTCCCAAAACCATTAATGTCAAAGGGTGCTTCAAAAATATCCCTCTCACAATCCTCGTTGACTCATGCAGTACTCACAATTTTGTCGATCCTCACATTGCTAAAGCGGCAGACTGCTTTGTATACCCTTGTTCTAGCTTTGAATTCATGATTGCTAATGGGGTCACATTTCCATGTAAAGGGAAGTGTCGAAATGTGCATATTACAATGGGTGATTATAATTTTCAATCTGATACGTTTTCCCTACCTTTAGGAGGGTGATTTGGTTTTAGGGGCACAGTGGCTTCGCACATTAGGACCTATTTTATGAGACTTCTTTGAGCTTTAGATGCAGTTCATAGATAATGGTCAAAATCACACCTTAAAAGGGTTATTATCAAGATCTACTAGCATCATTAGTTCTCATTGCATGGAAAAACTTTTGAAGAAAGGCTCATATGGGGTCATTACATAGCTGCATTCCATTCAACTCTAGCCCCCCGCTGCTACTACCCACCCTACAGATTTACAAGCCATATTCGACAAGCATGCAACCATTTTTTTAGAAATAGTAGGTTTGCCTCCTTCACACCTTGAAGATCTTTGCATTCATCTCCTTCTAGGAAGCATCCCACCCAACATTCGGCCATACCGTTACCCCCATCTGCAAAAGACTGAAATTGAGAACTTAGTCTAGGAACTCCTCAAATCTAGAGTTATTCACCCCATCACTAGCCCATATTCCTCCCCAATGCTTCTTGTCCACAAAAAAAATGGGTCATGGCACCTTTGCATTGACTTCTAAGCCCTTAACCACCTCACTATCAAGGATAAATTCCCAATTCTTGTCATCGATGAGCTTCTTGATGAGCTCCATGGGGCCAAATTCTTCTCCAAGTTGGATCTACATTCTGGCTATCATCAAATCCAAGTGCATCCTGATGACATTCCCAAGATAGCCTTCCATACACATGAAGGTCACTATGAGTTCCTTGTCATGACATTTGGCCTTACAAATGCCCCTTCCACATTTCAAGCACTCATGAATAAAATAGTTTGACCTTTTCTCTATCAATTTATTTTAGTTTTCTTTGATGACATTTTGATCTACAGCTGCACATGGGCTGAGCATCTACAACATATTGATAGGGCATTACAACGGTTAGCAGACAATCAATTATGTGCCAAGCAATCCAAGTGTTCATTCGGTTAAGAGGAAATTGACTATTTGGGGCACATTGTTTCAACCAATAAGGTTTTTATGGACCCAAAAAAAATTAGTGCTATGGAGATATTGGCCTCGACCAACCACCCTTAAGAGCCTTCATAGATTCTTAGGCCTGACAAGATACTATCAAAAGTTTGTCAAAGATTATGGAAAGATCACAACTCCTTTGACATCCTTATTGAAGACGGATGCTTTCACCTGGGGTGCAATAGCTGATCAGGCATTCATCAAACTCAAACAGGCTATGTGTAGCACACTAGTTTTGGCACTACCAGACTTGACCAAAACTTTCACCATAAAAAGTGATGCCAGTGCAATTGACTTGGGTGTTATTCTTCTTCAAGAGGGCCAACCAATTCCCTTCACTAGCAAAATCCTTTCTAGCCACAATTTAGCTTTATCTACATATGAAAAGGAAATGATGGAAATTTTACATGCAGTACAAAAATGGAGACCCTACTTACTAGGAAATCATTTTTGTATCAAAACTGATCATTAGAGTTTGAAATATTTCTTTGAATAGTGGGTCTCATCCCTAGCTCAGCAGAAGTGGGTCAGCAAACTCATAAGTTATGATTATGAGATCACCTATAAGAAGGGAAAAGACAATGTTGTGGTTGATGCTCTCTCAAGAACCTTCAAAGACCAGCCTTCCCTCTCTGCCATCTCTATGCCCATTCTAAAATGTTTGGAATCTATCCAACAAGGGTATGCAAATGATCCCTCCTTATGCCACCTCATTCATTAATTGGCCACTAACCCCTCTGTAGTACCGCATTATTCATGGGATGGTGCTTCTCTATGATACAAGGGTTGTCTGGTGCTTTCCCAAAGTCCAAACTTGCATTAGGCCATCTTCTATGAAATCCATGCTTCCCCCTCAGCAGGGCACTCAAGATTTCTCAAAACCTATGAGCAAGCACATGGACACTTCTTTTGTTAATGTCTCAAGGTTAACTATATTATAAAGCTCTAGCAAGAAGATGAGCTAGTTTGGATTGATTCAATGGAAGGAAACTATCAGGTTAATTTTGGATATTTGAATCTTAAAAATTTGATAGAGAGGGGAAATTTGTTAGAAAGGCATGAAAGCTGAAATTAAACAGATGGTGGCTGAATGTGATACCTACCAATGAAACAAAGGTGAAACCACATTGATTCCCAGTTTGCTCGAGCCTTTTCCCATTCCTACTAAGATCTGGATAGATATTTGGATGGATTTCATTAAGGGCCTCCCTAAATCTAGGGGAAAGATAGTGATCTTAGTTGTAGTCGACCACCTCTCCAAATATAGTCATTTTTGTGCACTCAGCCACCCATACATAGCTTCCACAATCGCATAGGTTTTCTTGGATCAGATCTTCCATATTCATGGCATTCCTTCTTAAATTGTCTCAGATCATGATGCCATTTTCGGATGGAACTATTTCATCACACAGGCATACAGTTGAGAATGAGCTCTGGGTACCACCCACAAATATATGGCCAGACAAAAATAGTCAATAAATGCTTGGAGACATTCCTTCATTGCTTTGCTTTAGAAAAACAACATCAATGGGCCAAGTGGCTTCCCCTAGCTGAATGGTGGTACAATACCTCATACCACGCTTCCACCAAAATGACTCCCTATGAAGCAATTTATAGTCAAGCACTGCCACCACTTCTTCCATATAATCTTGGCAGCTCACCAGTTTAGGCAATTGACACTACTCTCTAAAACTAGGATCAGATTCTCTACACCTTGTAGGATAATCTCCACATGGCATAGAATTGAATGAAGTAGCAGGTTGATCAGCACCTCTCTAAGTGTACCATTCAACTTGGTGATATGGTCTTTCTTTGTCTACAGCCATTAAAGCAATCATCACTAAAACTAAAAGGGTGCCAAAAGCTTGCTTCAAAGTTTTATGGGCCATATAAGGTTCTCCAGAAGATTGGGTCAGTTGTTTACAAGTTAGAGCTTCCACCTTCCTTCCAAGTTCATCCCATCTTTCATGTCTCCTATTTGAAGCAAGTTCTTGGATCCAACATCTGAGTGCAGACCATTTTACTAGCACTTGATAATGAAGGCTCCATCCTTCTCGAGCCAGAAGAAATCCTAGATAGGCAAAACTGCTAAATTTGATCTCGCTCCATTACAAAGGTCTTAATCTAATGGCATGGCATGCAACCAAAAGATGAAACATGCGAACCACTCTCCCAAATTCAACAATAATTCCCACATTTGAAGCTTTGAGGGCAAATATTTTCTTAATGGGGAGGGGATGTTAGGAACTCATTCCTTACCCTTCTCTTTGTGGTATTAGTGTAATAATTGCTATGGACACATATGCTTTGTATGTCATCCCTTAGAGCATATTTGAATTATCCCACATACAAGTGAAGTAGCAGTTGTTAGAATAAAGTTAGTATATAAGTAAATGTTGAGGCCCAATGAAGGCATCCATGAATTTATTATATTGAGCTTGCTCAAAGGAGGTTTCCCCCTCGAAGTGGCCTATGATCAATATAAGCTTTCTATGTTTTTGTTATTCGTAAGAGTTATTTTATTTTTACATATTTCGATTAAATCTATTGTAGGAGGTAATCTTCTACAGGAGGTTCTTCTCATAGGAAAAAACTATTCATGGGGGCACTATTCTTGGGTTACTATTCATTAATGAGGTGTCTAACATTCTATTCATGTTACTTAGGTAGCATGGGGTACAACATTCCATTATAACTCATGTGGGGAATTGATTTTCTCTTCTTTCATGCATGTCAGATAAATTTCATGTGAGGACAAATAAAAGAGTGGTAAACAATGTAAGCTTACCACTTTTGGAGGCTTATGCTAAGTGGGAGACAAGATTTACTATTCCATATGTACATCTTCATTTTCCCCTTTTGTCATTGCATGGAGATGGTGCTAAATTTCCAAAAGAGACTTTGTCCTTAGAAAAAATGACCCATGCAAAGTATGTGGCATGGATTTTAATGGGGAGATAGTTTATCTTTATTGTAAATTCTCCCATGTGAAGTGGTGGTACCATTTTGGGTCCCCTTTCTTGTTTTCTCTCATATTTTTTTTATAAATGGTTGTATTCATGGATTATTTTCATAGGCTAAGTGAAGAATAAGGCTAGGGTAGCTGATATAGAGTTTGATATTGGAATAATCTCATCAAAGCTTTCTTGGCATGTTGAGGCCAAGTATATGTGTTGTGTGTAAGCTTGTTGAAGCCTTTGTCTATGTGTTGAGAGAAACTTGTTGAAACTTTGTAATGAGAAGGAGATTTAATGTGTAATGTGAGAATTTTATGAGATGATTTGGTGAGTTGATTATGTGTTTTTTAGTGATATGGATTGTTGAATCCATCATGTGGTTGGAGGCCACATCAAGTGGTATCAGAGAAAGTTTTTATTTCAGTGAAGAGATCATCAATATAATTTGTGAGAGAAAGTTAAATTCCTATGGAGATGAGAGTTTGAGTTGAGGATGTGTGTTTCTGTTTCTTTTTTTAAGGTATGAATATGGCAAGGAAGAGTGGAAGAATGCCACAAGAGAAAGAATTGGAGAAGAAGTTGAAGACTTGGGGTATATTATTGGATTTGTTTCTAGAGAGATTTGAAGAATGTGAGAGTGAATAAGAAGAATAAATGATGTGGGAGATAATAGTCTCCATAAAATCAAAAGTGGATTCATTAAAGAGAGAAATATCCACATGAAAGAGTGCATAAGATAACCATGGAGAGTTGTATAAAGAAAAGAAAGAGAAGAAGAAGATTTCCATGAAAGGCAATGTGAGAAAGGAGTTGTTATGTGAGCAGAACATTATCTAATACATCCATGTGAAGGGTGATGAATATAATATGAAGGAATATTACAACCTTTTAGATTTTCATGTATATTAAAGTTTCAACCATGAGGAATTGCAAAGAGAATAATAAGGTGGACACACCCTTGTGAAGGATGATGAAGAGAAGATAGAAGAAGTTTTTAGCCATGTATAGTTTAAAATGAAAGAGGAAACCATCTTAGAAAAAGTGCATGTGAAAGAAGATATAATTGAATAGGAGTTGAAGGTTTCCATTAAGGAAAGAATGGAATTAGTTTAAGTGTAGTTTAGTGCACATAAGGAGATGTGGAGTGAATAAGTCAGACAATTGATGGATATGGAAATACTAGATGAAGAGTTGGTTGGTGTTGATTTTTTAGTGATAGAGGATAAATTTGTACAAGTGCATATGAGGAGAGTGTGATGGATGAAGTGTTGAGGTATGGTGTGTAAACATTATTAATGTAATAACATTAATATTTTTGTTATAACAATATTATGTTAATATCTTGTGGTTAGTTTTATTTAGTTAGTCGAATATATTGTTAGTCATAATATATTCGAATATAGTGGGTTGTTGTTTAATTTTTTTGTGTGAGATTTTAGTGGAGATTTTATCTCCCCAAATATAAGAAATACTTTTCCTATGTATTAAGCATTTCCCATATGGAATTATGAAGAAGAATAAATATATTTTGAGTAGATTATTATTATGTTAAAATTTTCATTTGATTCTTTTTCTCATGTAGATCTGAACCAGTTTTATCATCTAGTATTAGAGCCAGCGTGGTTTTGTGCCTGTAATGCAGTTTTGATGTTTCCTAGGGGTACTTATTCTGATCTAAAATGACCTTGCATATGTCAGTTCCATATTAATGTTAGGGTGTGGACCTAAAAGCTACACCTTAAGGCAAACAAGAGGGTTTCTAGCATATGCAGTCGTTGGCATCGGCAGGCCAAAACCGACGTCGATCAGGGGACGCAGAAGGGAAACCGGCATTGGCAGAATATCAGTCAGCATCGGTCACCTCCAGGAAGGCAAGGACCGACGTCAGTCACCTGTGGCAGTCTAAACTGCTGTTAACAAATAGTCAATTAAGTGAACGTGGAGTTTTCATGTTAAAGACTTGTTTAAAGTCTTGAGCAGCAAGTCTAATCAGTGTATGCAAGAGATCTATATAATAAACTCATGGGCTGTATTGTTAATTAGAGAATTTGCTGAAGAGCTATGTGAAGCTTGGAGAGTTCTTCCCATGGTGGAATCAAGTAGGATTCCCCATGTATGTTTAAGTAAGATCAAGTTTGATATGCAGGGATGTGTGTATGCGAGGGTCAGACAGAGATCGGTAGTTGGTCAGGGTCCAAGGTGACAGCAATACATCAGCAAGATCAAGGAGAGATCTACTTGGAGTACTAGTTTGTACTCGATTGTATAGATGTACAATGAGGTGAACAACAGCTTGTGTTAGCTGTGTGTTGTGACCTATGAGAGAAGATTACTCAGGTGGGAAGATTACTTGGAGCCCTTGAGGAGGAAGCCTCACAGAGGTGGAAGAAGAGTGTGATCTCTTTCTTGTAATTTCCTTTGTAATGAGTTGAATACAATTGTGTGTTGCCTCTCATATTCTATGTGTTTTCTCATTGATAGTTATTTGTTCTTCTAGTTATTCTGCATGTCTAATTGCTTATACAATGGTAATCATGTGTGCTCTTAAATTTGACATGTTATGTCAGAGATTTGGGGAGTTTCGGTCCTATCAATTGGTATCAGAGCGAAGTTAGACGTTCTTAGAGCGAGTTTGACAATAGATGGCCCAGATCTATTAAGTGTTTGTTGATTACAGGGTACTCACAGGGGTTGCTATTTAAGTGGGAGCTTGAAGAGGAATACAAGCTAGGATGCAGATTAGACAGAGTACTACTTTGGGTACAGGTGCAGCTCTTTATCTCCAAGTGGGAGATTGTTAGGGTGTGGAGCTAAAAGCTACACCTTAAGGCAAACAAGAGGGTTTCTAGCATATGCAATCATCGGCATCAGAAAGCCAAAACCAACATCGATCAGGGGGTGTAGAAGGGAAATTGGCATTGGTAGAATATTGGCTAGCGTCGGTCACCTCCAGGAAGGTAGGGACTGACGTCAGTCGCCTGTGGTGGTCTAAACTGCTATTGATGAACAGTCAGCTAAGTGAACGTGGAGTTTGCATGTTAAAGACTTGTTTGAAGTCTTGAGCAGCAAGTCTAATCAGTGTATGCATGAGATCTATATAATAGACTCATGGGTTGTATTCTTAATTAGAGAATTTGTAGAAGAGCTATGTGAAGCTTGGAGAGTTCTTCCCATGGTAGAATCAAGTAGGATTCCCCATGTATGTTTAAGTAAGATCAGGTTTGATATGTAGGGATGTGTGTATGCGAGGGTTAGTCAGAGATTGGCGGTTGGCCAGGGTCCAAGGTGACAGCAATACATTAGCAGGATCATGGAGAGATCTACTTGCAGTACCAGTTCATACTCGATTGTACAGATGTACAATGAGGTGAACAACAACTTGTGTTAGTTGTGTGTTGTGACCTATGAGAGAAGATTACTCAGGTGGGAAGATTACTTGGAGCCCTTGAGGAGGAAGCCTCATAGAGGTGGAAGAAGAGTGTGATCTCTTTATTGTAATTTCCTTTGTAATGAGTTGAATACAATTGTGTGTTGCCTCTCATATTCTATGTGTTTTCTCATTGATAGTTATTTGTTCTTCTGGTTATTCTGCATGTTTAATTGCTTATACAATGGTAATCATGTGTGCTCTTAAATCTGACAAGTTGTGTCAGAGCTTTGGGGAGTTTCGGTCTTATCAATTAAGAGATTGATTATCATAGTATTATTTTCAAGACTTCTTGATCACCATATGAATGTTGAATTGATTGGATCTTAAGTTTCATATAATTTATACTAGACACAATACATACTAAGCTATTTTAATGACCTCATATCATCTCTATCTTAGCATTTTTAAATCCTTCTTGTTAGGCTGGCTACAAAAATCACATCATTCATTGATTATTATACATAACTTCCATCTACTTTATTGCTAAAATATGTTCTACATAATTATAATACTTGTGTAATAGATATTTTCAACCATCAAATTTGAATACACATCACACTTATGTAACTACTCACTAGATCCATTTTGTAATTGGCATCGACTGCATATATTGGCATGGATGGTATGATCTAAACCTACATAATTGAGATTTCGATCTAAACCTGGTAGGATTCAATTATGTTGATTATTATTATGCAATATATCTAGAGGTTGGGCATTTGATTTAAAATATTAAATTATGCCTTGAGAGGTTGGTGGGAGGAAGTGTAGGCTTCGTTGCCTTTATGGCTTGTGTATATAACCATCTTCTATCAGTCCCATACACAATCCATGTTATGCATATCTATTTTCCATCTTGAAATACCATTGACACATGTTAATCTCAATCAGTCACATATCATATACCGCATAAAGAGATATATGTATTTTTCAAGCATACTTCACAGCTTAGAGATGGGTAAAAGCATTATTTTAATTTTCATTGGTCATAGTTATACTCATTAATTATTTAGCTTTAGTTTCATATTTAATTTTTTTTGTCATATTAAAAATATGTCTTTAGTCTTTAAAATATCAAAATTCAAAGTCTTGTTTTGGTTTATATGTCTTTTAAGTTTTATATGTATGAGTATAAAAAAATTTACTCATTATTTTTAGTTTTTTGGTCTTACTTAATGTTTAGGTCTTTTTTTTTTAAGTAAAAATTTAAAAGTGTCAATAACATTCTCAAATCCAATTTTTAATTATATTTTGATTGTCAAAATTCAAAGTGTCAAAATATTTATAGTGAGTCCTTAATCAAGTTATCATGTGTCAATAAAATTCAAAAGTATGTCTCTAAAAATTTAGAAATGAGTCAAAAATTAAGAGTCCATTTTATGTTAATAAAATGTTTTGAGTCATTTTCAAAAATTATATAATGGATGCATTATCAGGAGTGCCTGATATCATAAAAATGTTTTAAACTTAAATAAAAAATTAGTTGAGTAAGTAGCTCCATTTACTAGAGGAGGGAGGAAATGGAGGCTATAGGTTTCAAAGCATCTCATCAGTCACTAATGATAGGGCCCAGAATGATTTGGTGACTTTTGTGTGTGTGTTTGAATGAGAACATAAGAGCATTCATGTTCACATGTGTGGTGTTATTTTTTATTTTTTTAGTGTTGTGTGCTTTGCACCAAATCATCTAATACCCAAGACAGCTCTTCAATGGTATTGAAAAACATCTATGTTATTTTTATTTGAATGGAAAAGAAACATTAATAGAGGCTATATAAGATGACAATGAGGATTTATTCCTCATGATATTTTCATTTTTTGAGTTGTGTGTGTTTTTCATTCCTCTACTTCTTTGGAACACCTCTTATATTTGGAGAAAAGGAGAGTGTAGATATAATGGAATATGGTGACAATTGTATAGGAGGGAAACTAATTGCATAAATCCTCTGACTGTAGAGATCTCTTAACTACCTTAATTCTTTATGGAGATGATCGACCAGTGACACATATGTTGTGGTCACATGGAATAAATATGGTATGTGTTGTTTTGTATAGTAGTGGTCATGTGTAGCAATATCCAAATAGCAGTATGTAGACTAAAAGTATGTGTTGGCATATGATTCTATTTGTGGTAGTTCTTGAAGACATATATTCTCTCCATGCTCACATTAAGGGGGTGTAATTGGGATTAATAATGTTTATAAGGGGGTGAATGTTGAGGTATGGTGTGTAAACATTATTAATATAATTATGTAAATATTGTTGTTATAATAATATGAGATTAATAAATTATGGTCATTTTTATTTAGTTAGTCAAATATATTGTTAGTCACAATATATTCGAATATAGTGGGTTGTTATTTATTTTTTTGTGTGAGATTTTGGTGGATATTTTATCTCCCCTAATATAGAAAATGCTTTTCCTATATATTATGCATTTCCTATATGGAATTATGAACAAAAATAAATATACTATGAGCAAAATATTATTGTGTTAAAATTTTCATTTGGCTCTTTTTCTCATGTAGATCTAAACTAGTTCTATCATGAAGATGTTATAGCCATCAGTAAGGAGTGGCAAATGGTGAAGTATGATGTTTTGGATGATCCCAAAAAAGGTTAGATTATGTGGGAATAAATCCAAGATGGCTTTAGGTAGAGATGGATGGATAATGGTGGGCTTGAGCTCACATGGAAGGATAAGATGCATGATAGAGCATCTTGGTGGAGGTGGTCAGTTTACAATGGTGGGTTTTATATTAAAAGTCAATGGAATGATATGTGGTTAATCATTTGGTAGAGGAGGATAGTTTATGGTGGGTGTCATCCCATGAGTAGAGAGAGGAAGAGAAGAGGTATGAATAGGAGAGGTGGAAGACTAGTAGGTATAAACGACAAGTAGAGGAGGAAAAAGGAGTACTTAGTGTGTTGGAAGGGGATGTAGTGGTCATCAACATATAGTACCAAAAGAGTTTTTCTACCAATTACCCAATCCATGTGATTATGAGATCACATTATAATACTTTGGGTGTCTGATGTAGGAATATTCATGGATTTGTGCAATTTTACATCAATAAAAATAGAATTTTGTGTTCATGTGTTCATATGATCATGTGTTCATGTATTTGTGTGATCATGTGTTCAATTTTTCTAGCCTAAAAATCTCAGAGAACAATTAGGGTAACCTATATGAGCTAAGTTATTTTTTAACTAGAGGAGAATGATGTGGTGGGAAAACACTATTCATGTTAGCTTTATTCCTAATTTATTATTCATTGATGAGGTGGTAGACACTATTAATCTTGATGAGGTGTCCACAATGTTATTCACGTTGCTTAGGTAGCATGGGGCACCACATTCAATTATAACTCATGTGGGTACATTATTTATTTTTTTGTCATGCATGTGGGATGAATTTCATGCGAGGACAAAGAAAAGAGTGGTAAAAAAAAGTTAACCTACACCTTTTGGAAGATTATGATAAATGGGAGACATGGTTTACTATTCCAAATTGGAATCTTCCTTTTCACCTTTTATGATTTAATGAAGGTGGTGCCAACTTTCCAAAAGAGACTTTATCCTTAGCAAAAATGACCCATGTGAAGTATGTGGTGTAGATTTTCATGAGGAGACAATTTGTATTTATTGTAGATTCTCCCATTTGAATGGGTGCCACCATTTTTGGTCCCCTTTTGTTTTTTTCTCTCATATTTTTCTATAAATGGTTGTATCCATGGCTTAGTTTGGTAGGATAAGTTAGGAATAAGGCTAGGCTAGATGATAGAGAGTTTGAGCTTGGAAGAAGCTCTATAGATCCTCCTTGGCATGTAGAGTGTTTTGTGTAAGCTTGATGAAGCTTTTGTATGTGTGTTTAGAGAAGCTTATTGAAGCTTTATAATGAGAGGGAGATTTAATGTGTATTGTGATAATTTTATGAGATGATTATGTGAATTGATTATGTGTTTGTGAGTGATATGGATTGGTCAATTCATCATGCGATTGGAGGCCACATGAGCTACTTATGAGATAATTAATGAAATTATAGGTTCTCAAAGACACATGAGTATTTCCATACCGAGTACCTATTTTTTATGTTTCAACACACCAAATATTTAAATAAGATTAATATCTTGATAATTTTTATAAAATAATGCTTTCAAATTCTAATTGATTATGTGTTGCTACCTAAAAGATGCATGCATTTACTATTTTAATTAAAATTACAAGGAATTATAATATGCTAAGAACCTTTTGGGTGAGATGAAATCTTTAATACAAAAATTGGATGTTTAATGTGTAAAAAAGTATAGGGTTCATTTGGTGAAAAAGTTGTACATGTAGAAAAAATTCCCAAAAATGGTTGATGAACACCTTTTAAGTTAATATTTGAGACATCACATAAGGGTCAATTATGTTGAAAATTTTAATAAAGTAGAAAAAAAAGGAAGTGAAACAATTTATTTTTAATATTTTCATTAGCATTTACTTTAAATCAAATATGTGGTTTAAATGCATAACCCTACCTAGTAGATTTGATAGTTTTCATACTCACATATATTTTTGTCTTTTTCAAGTTTTGGAAATTGGTAGTCAACAACATTTGTGAAGAAATTCACACCATATAATCACATTAGGTAAAGATACAACTTGCATGAAGGAAAAAATAATAATGAGAACATATTAGCGATTCATAGGAAAATGAGTTGTCAATTAGAATGATACAAATTGAAAAAATTACCTTATTAAATACATTTGAAGGTTTGTTTATTTATCCAAGTAAATTAATATTTACCTAGATAATATTATTTAAAGATATAAATATTTATTTAAACATAAACACATCTATTTAATGATACAAAAAATTATCTAATTCTAGGTTAAAATCATCCAAATTTCATTGAAAAAGTCAATTAAAACTATTTTATGGTGTGTACTATTTATTTTAATAAATAACACTTGAAATTTAGAAGAATAAACAAATATATTCTTTTACTTATTTTTTTAGTTTTAATTTTTCAATAATGATAAATTTAGATTTATAGTTATTTTTCTATGTGAACTATACATTCGTATAGTTATTTTTATCTAAACTATACATCCGAACTATGATATCATCCACTTAATTTAAATATTAGTAAACCCATTATTATAAATAAATATTTGGAACGTAATATAATAGCCATAATTTAGTATTATTATTTTAAAACACTTATATAAATAAATACGATAAGAAGATTACAAATAGATTTAGCAAAGAAAATGTAATGAGATCTATAACTATGTTATCACCAACACATATACCAAACCAAGTTAATAAATCAACAATGACTTCATTCAAAAGCATTTTAACCACATAGTATTCAAATAGAGGTGAGTCAGTATAAGAATAGTCACACACTTCTATCTATGTACTTTTAAGATGGACCCACTAGTTGTTTGCATATTATTGTAAATACCTTGGGTTATTGACAAAGGTATATTATATATGCACCTTGGTTAGTTTTTTTAACCACATGGGTTATTAGGTTGGTTTGTTTTTATGGGTTTAGATATTTTATTCTACTTGATGCTTTTGGTTGCTCCCACCCCCTATTTTCTCAGGTGGATATTTTTCCTATTTAATAGGCCTCTCAAGTATTGTTTAGTACACTAGTTAATGACATTTCTCAATATCTTTTATGAATATAACATAGTGATTAGAGCTTACAGTGCAGGAAGCTTGGGAGGGTGCCTGTGGAGTAAGAGAGGAGTGGTATTGTTAGAAAATAGAGTGAAGTGCCCAGTGGAGAGCCTGAAGAGAATTGTTTTCCCTATGACCAGTGGAAAAGATAGTAATCAAGAGATAAGCATGATAAGACCTGTCTCATCAAAGTAAAAGTGGTAGGAAGATGCAGAAGAGGCTCACAGGTCTTTTTTTTTTGTGTGTTTTTTAGGTGAGCATTTCCATTCAATTTGAAAAGTGACCATATTTTCATTTGGGCACTATTTTTGGTGAGTGAGAGGTCTAAAATTTTCTATTATTCTAGAGGAGATGATAAGAATTGGTGGAATTCAATTTAGCTAAGTATTTCTCCTAGAATCTGCATATGAAGTTTTACAAGTAGGCCAATTTTTTGATTGGCTAATTATTTTTATGAAAAAATTAATCTAAATTTTTATTATTTTAATTAATTTTAATTTTTTAATTGAAATAGTTCAAAACTTTAAGCTATAAGGGTTATTGGGGACCTACTAGTGACTAATTATCTTTAAAAAAATTGGAAGGTGAAAATTACACCATATTCTAGGTTTTTAATCTAAATGTTGGTGGAAAAGAAAATTTTTAAATTGGAATTGTCGATCTCTAGATAAATTTATTTTTATCCATTTTTTGGTGTTTCTAAAGACATAAAATTTAAAATTTCCCAAAGGGTGTGGTGTTTTTTGCTCATAATTAGAGGTATTGACCAGTTATTATTTGAATCTATGGGTAGCAGCACTTTTTTTAAAAGTCATTATAGTTTTTCTAGTATATTCATTTTTTTAAAAAGATAGGTCAAAATGGCTAGTTTACAACACCTCTTGTTTACATATCCATAAAAATTGACAAGCAAAAAGTGTAGTTTTTGGAGTCACAAGGTTTTGATGATATGTGAATATAAAAATCTTGATCAAATAGTGCTTGGTAAAAAGAAAAGGACTTCCACTAGTTATGATGACTATGATAAACATCATTAGGAGGCTCTTATGTTGTTAAAACTATCAGTAATAAATAATATAATCATAGAGGTTAAAAATGTGACCATAACATCAAATCTATGAAAAATCTAACTTCAAAATATTAGGCTTTTCAGTATGATAGGGTATTATATTTGAATAATTGGTTATTTTCTACTAAGATGCAGGAAGGTGGTTCCATTTTAGAGTTTTTATTGTAGATCAAGGACATAAGTGATTAGTTGAAGGTTATGTAAAATCTTGCTGATGAGCAAGATTTTATTGCTCTAGTTATTTAAAATCTTCCACCTTCATTTGAATTATTTTTGGAGTACTTGCACATGATTTTAAGATGCAGACTTTGGACTTTGAAAATTTGTCCACGTTGCTATTGTATAAGGAGAGATGACAAGAGTAGAGAGTGTTGTCTACATCCACTTCTATAGAGAGTGTATTCTTAGTCAAGGGAAAGGGTAAGTAATTTGGTAAAACTATTAGTTCTCTAAAAAAAACTTCACAAGTAAGTGATACTAATAAGAGATCTAAGTGGAAATTTTTTTACTATAAGCAACCTGATCACCTTAAGAAAGATTGTAGGAAAAGATAACAAGATATGGCTAACCCTAGAAAGAAATCTCATCATGCGAATGTAGCTAAAGTTGAAGGCAAGGAATTATCTCTTAATTTTGATTTCATGGCTTCTAGTGGTAATTATATGGTGGATCAATCTTGGTACTTTGATTTGGGGCCATCTCACCATTATACATGTCATGCAGACTGGTATGTGGATTTTGTTGAAAATAATAGTAGTGGTGAATCTATATCTTTGGGAGATGGTATAACTTACTTTGTAAAAGGATATGGTAATATTTAGGTCAAATTAAATGATAATGTTTAGTATACATTTAAGAATGTTAGGTAAGTTCTAGACATGAAAAATAATACTTGGGAGCTCATGGAGTTACCACTAAGAAATTAATCCATTAGTTGTAAATAGATTTACAAGGTAAAATGCAAAGCAGATGGTTTCTTGGAAAAACACAAATATAAACTTGTGATAAAAGTTTATGCACAAGTTGAAGGGATTGAATATGAGGAGACTTTTACTCCTACTACTAAGATGGTAATTTTTTATTTTATTATTGTTATTGTTACTCAATTTGGATGGTAGGTACGCCAAATGGATATCAAGAGTGACTTCTTGAATGGTGATCTAAAATAAGAGGTATGCATGTCACATTCATAGGGATTTCTAGTACTTATTAATGAAAATCTACTCTACAAGTTTATTCAGTCCTTATATGGGCTTAAGTTGGCTCCTTAATCCTAGTATATGAAGATAGATTCATATCTTAGGTAGTTTGGTTTTCAAAGGTGTTATTCTGAACCAACTCTCTATATAACGTTGTCCAGTGATGATATCATTATTATTATTATATATGTTGATGATATAGTCATCACTGGGCATAGTTATAGTCTTATTTAGTACATGAAAGATAAAATTTGTTGTACTTTTGATGTGATAGACTTAGGACTACTAAAATATTGTTTAGGTGAAGAGTTTTGGAAAGGTAATTATGCTATATTCATGTCATAAAATAAGTATGCCAAATAATTACTAAAAAGGTTTAGAATGATGGATTGTAATCCAAGTCTCAAACTGATAGAAGTTGGATCTAAAATTTCAATTGACCTTGCTTCACCATCGATCAATGAAATCGTGTATCGATAGTTAGTGGGTAGTCTCATTTACCTGACTACCACTAGATCGAATATATTTTTTGTAATGAGTTTTCTATCTCACTTCATTTTTAAACCATAGGAAGTACATTGGTTAGTTGTAAAATGGGTATTAAGATATGTCAGAGGTATTCTTGACTTTGGCATACTATATGAGAAGTCTATAGATTTTAAGCTTTCAGGATATTGTAACTTTGATTGGATAGGATCTATAGATTCAAGAAAATCTACAACAGGGTATGTATTCATTCTTGGTTTATGAGTTGTCTCATGGTAGATCAAACTAAAATATATAGTGGCATTATCTTCAAGAGACATAGAGTATAAATTTATGGTTATTAAAGGTTGTGAAACTATGTGGATAAATAAAATCTTGGAGGATCTTTAGTTTGAGTCATCAAAGCCTAATCCAATTTTATATGATAATCAAAGTGTTCTATATATGGTGACCAATCGAGTATTCCATGCAGGACCAAACACATTGAGGTTCACCATCATTACATCTAACAATTGGTGATGAATGAGGACATCAGTCTCTTCTACTGGCCCACTATAGAGCAACCAGTTGATATAATGACCAAACCACTTGGTATAGACAAGTTCACAAAATTCATAGATAAAATTGGTCTTATTTCTAGTTTAGTCATTAAGGTAGGGTTTTAGCATATTATTATAAATACCTTAGGTTATTAACTAAGGTATATTATCTATTCACCTTGGTTAGTTTTTTTAACCACTTGGGTTAACAGATTAGTTTTTTTTTAATGAGCTTAGCTATTTTATGCTACCCAATGCTTTTGGTTTCTCCCACCGCCTATTTTCTCAAGTGGCTCTTTTGCCTATTTAATAGGCCTCTCATGTATTATTTAGTACACTATTTAATTAGATTTATCACTCTCTTTTATGAATTTAATACCAACAAATCCATCAATAACTTATAAACTCACCTTAGTACCTATACAAACCATAAAATAGTTTGTACGTCATTGGGTAAGATAGAAATATTTCAATAGATAATTTTGAAAGGAGAAACATATTCAATAGAATAATGATCATGATAATCTTACATAAGTAAGATATCCTAAACACTTATATAGTAGGTAGTGATTATTGGAAGGATTATTTACAAAACTAATATAAGACTAAGTCATTTTTATCAAAACTCTTCAATTGGTTTTGGTATCCATGCAATCATACCAAAGTTATATCCATATGATCATTGTACCATGTTCATCATAAGAATCACTTCACTTATGCATTTGTATTATTGAATTATCATTATTATATTTTTATCTTATGTTCACATATTCATTCTTAAGTTATAGAGAAGTTTTATTAGGTTCATCATGATGGACATAACTACACAATTAGCCATCACATTGCAAAACATTTCCAAATTAAGTTCATTCATGTTTCCCATTAACCATGCCATAATATTTGGATTAGAGATTAACCCTTGCTTCCAAACCATTTGCATCACTTGGTAAATATGAAATAAATGTATGAATAATATTATAATGATATAAAACTCATTATTATCTTTGTGTTTCAATAAACATGTTTACATCCTACATAAAATCTTTCAAAAAATTTA
Source organism: Torreya grandis (assembly GCA_037957365.1). Lineage (NCBI taxonomy): Eukaryota > Viridiplantae > Streptophyta > Pinopsida > Cupressales > Taxaceae > Torreya > Torreya grandis. The sequence goes on along the minus strand of JARHVA010001850.1, from coordinate 2,922,119 downwards.
CCACCAACACATATTACAGATTGGTATTAGACATTGGTTTTGTTTCCAAGAAAATATGATAAATTGAGTAGTTTTATTTTAATGTTTTATAAATTTAAGTGACTTACACCAAGTCCATAGGTCTCATAAGTATGCCTATGTCAACTTAATTATTGAAAAATACATACTATTGTCATCAATTTCTCTTTGTTGAATTACAATAAAAAATCTTATAATCGAATCATTACTATGACTATTAAGGGAAAATTATATTTATTAATCTAATTATCAAATTCGAACATCATCACCATTATTGGTATAAATACTAATATCTACATCATAAATCTATAAAAATGATTACCCTTCAAAATCGAGTTCACTATGTTTCTAAATAAGATATCATATTTAAGTAAAGTATATTAACTTAATAAAAAAATATCTTAACAAAACCTATATTATTCAATACTCATTTATTAATATAATTTTATAGGTATGAACTTGTTATTCTAATATTAATATCATATAAAACATGTAATAATTCTATATATTTGATAACATAAACAACTATAACATAACCACTTATAACATTATGAATGTAATTACTAAGAATGAATACTTATTTACATTTCAAAAAAACTAAAACCATAAGAGGAATATATATTCTCTTATATCATATCATTTTAACATCATTAAACAATAATAATCATTCAAGTCTCCCATATACAAACATATCTTTGAATATTCACAACTCTGTCAAGCATTAACTATTAATAAAACATTAAGGTCCAAATAATTTTACAAAAGACTTGTACCAATTCAAAAAAAACCCTATAAGATTCATACTTTAATAACAATTTAACAAAATGATCCTTAATTAACTTTTAGAGCAAAAGTCTCTTTATATTTTTGATAGAGAAACAATTATATTAAAACAACTCATAATATTTTAAAAACTTGAGCAAGAGAACCAGTAAGGTATAACTAATTCTATGTTTATTTAAACAAAATATACGGTAATATAACTAACTAAGTTCATGATAAATATCATCTCAACATGGAACAACTGTGGCATAACTAGAAAACACTTTATCACATCACTAACAACTCCTTTTACTTGATGAAAATTTATAGTAAAGTAGATCAAAAACAACATAATAACCCTAAAATAACATCATATTATCACCCATTCCCATAAGACAAGAGAATAATATGGACTAATAAGTGATTTCAATAACAATTTAAAATAAGACCAATACAACTTTATTAATTTAAACATTGTAACCCAAAATAGATAATATCTCTAAAGGATATACATCTAGTCATTAAGATATAAATTAACTTAATAATAAAATAAATCATTTAATACTTTATTTGTGCAAATGTAAATCAATTACACTAACATGCTAACTCAAATATTCAATCACATTGTCTCAAGTTGAGACAAAATAAGTAAATATATCAAAAATAAATGATTTGTTTTACACAAAAAGCTCAATAAGTGTTCGTTCAACTAATCAAACAAAATGGAAATCTCAAAAAAGTCAACAAGAAAACCAATCTTATGCATGCAAGTCCAACAAAGTAAATCCATATCTCTAGTCCCAATGAGGCCAACCATAAGTATCCCTAGACAACTCCAACTATCAGTTGGATACAGATTGGGTCAGTCAAAACTTTGAGCTTGATTCAATAGACATTAATTATAAATAAATAAAATTAAAATGTGTTCCCATTATAACTCATAAATATTCTTTGCCTTGACACCTAATCTAAAGGATACAACTCATTATACTAAGCTTCATGATTTTTGACTCACATTCTATTCAACAAATGCAACCTGAACATTAACCATTTACTTATTGCAACCCATGCATTAAATTTCATTACTTCAAAACTAAGTAAGCTAGTATATAAACATGCTTCTTATTCAACAATAAATGATAAATTAAGATCAAACAAATCCATAATGTTATGCAAACCAAGGATAATAATTAAAGTTAAGTAAACTCTCAACACTTAAGTCACATAATATATCTTAGTTAAAAGAGTTTATGTAATGAATAAACCTTTAAAATAGTAATGAACATATTTCAAAAAATAATTATTGCAACTTGCAATTGCATTACCTTTACAAAAAAAGTATATTGTCAATAAAAATGAAATCAAACATACAACAACTCATTTTGACTCAAGAACAAAATCATAACCCAATGATAAAATAATATCAAGATTGTTTTAAGTCAAACCCTATGAAATATCCTTTATATTTTCCCATGACATGATTATAGATCATATAAAACATACATATATATTCCATAAAATTAGAATGATTTCATTTATAAAAAATAAACTCATAGCAAAATCCCATGCAATAACAACCCTTTCAAAGTAATATAATTTTCATAGCAATAATAACCCAATAAAAGACATTTCCAGGTCCAATTGTAAGCCAAATATCCATTGTAATAAAAAAACCTAGAGTAAATAAATACATGGTCTTATAAATAACCATGACCACATAGCCAATAATAGTGCATTTAACATAAAATCGGTGTTATAACATGCACATCAAAACCCTCCTATATAAATGCAGGGAAACACAAAATAATTAAAATTGTGTATTTTTTCATAGAAACACTCTCAAATAGCTTCATGTTAACATGAATGATGAAATAAATCAAGTTACAGATTCAAATCATCACATGATGACCTAGGGTTTTCAAAAACAAATATACCCCAAATAACCCACTGAACATTTTCTTTCAAAGAAGCCAACAGTATATTTTTCATATGTAATAAAGCTAAAAATTATATCTAGTTGAGATTTAAAAACTCAATAAATAATTTAGTGCAAAAATTACTTGAATTTCTTCCACTTAAAATCAAGAGTTCAAATTCTTCCTTGCTTTAAGTCCAAAATCCTAGAATACAAGCAAAGAAGAGGAGTCGACCATATTAAAGTCCACAGGAGAAACTAAAAATTGCTACATTTCTTATTCCTCATGGACAAAAATATAGTCATGAGTCTAAAAATCCTCCAAGTTGGGAAAAACTCTTATTTGTAAATCCCATAACGTTCTCATTACTTCCCATGGAGGCCACCAAGACAAAAAATTGTCATATTTTCCGCAAGCTAGGTCTTTACCAATTGAGTCAAGTTTTTTTCTAAATTAAAAAATAAACCTATATGGAAACATCTCGACCTTATTTTCATGGAGGGTTAAGAAAATTCCAAATTCCTAAGTTGGTACCAAACACAAAAATAACCAACTAGTGCCATGTCCATGAGACTCATGATCCCTCTCATTAGGCGAGTGATGTAAAATAAGAAGCCAAACATATAAAGGCCATAATTTTTTATCAGTAGCTTCATTTGATCCCATCTTCATGTCAAAATGAACATCTCAAAAATTTAGATGAAATGATAAACTATCCTATCAATTTATGGACATTTTTAATATTTTTTAGAGGCGATATGTGACCATCTAAGGGTGCAAAAATGTAGTTTAATTTTGTATTTTTAGAAATTATATATTTTTGTAAATGTACATGAAATTTATTTGATATTCATTTGATAGGTTAATTTTAGTGTTTAGTCTACTTTTATATATTTTTAGATATGTGCATTCTTGCATGCAAAACCTACTATAAATAGTAGATGCTAAAAATAACAGGGCAATTTCATTTTTTAGAATTTAGAATTTTACATGTCAAATACAATTTTGAGTTGAGGCTTATTTATGCATGGTTTGTAATTATTTGAATCATTCAATATGAATCAATACATGATATTGTTATAAAAGCTTTACCTATTGGCATTTTTAATGTCTTGATAGTATTTGGGTTCAGTACCTAGAATATGATCAAGACCAAGACAATAATTTAATGCCGCCAAGACTACAAAAAATATGCCATAAGACTTAATAATGAGCATAATGTTATTCATATAAAATTGACCAACACTAGTCAAAAACATGATAAGTCCATAAGAAAAAGGAACAACATTAGGAATAAGTACTTATGAGTCAAATAACATCATGAAGATGTTCAAAAAAGATAAACACCCTAACTTAAATCGAACAAGATATCATCATAGTCATGTACTCAAAATGAGGTGAAGATGAAAGGCAAGTACAACCATGTCAATTCAAATAAGTAATAGAATTACAAGTAGAAAGAGAGATTAAGAAACAAAAAAATCTTAGATTGTTATGAAAATATCTTTTTTTAATTTTATTTCTCTTTTTCCATCTTACTCAACTGCTCAAGTCCGAATACAACCTAACTCACATACTTGAATTCCTATAGCCATGAAATAAAGCATCAACAATATTTATACATATAAAGATAAATAAATTCACTAGATAATCATTAATCCAAATGAACTTAAATAAATAGTCATTAACATAGAAAGCATTCAATATCCATATGTCAGTCATGTCTAATTATATCAGCTAACTATCTCATAAATATCCTAAAGGATCAAATTGCAGATCATAAAATTGTAACACAACAATAAATGGATAACATATCCAATAGTTCATAAGATAATATACTAACCTACAAAGTAAATAGTTCAGCTAAGCAAGGTCATGACAAGTAATTTGAAAGCTTGAGAAATAAATGTGGATCTTTTGTGAGTTTGGTTGTATTTATTTATTTCTAAAATTTAGATAATGTATACATTTCAGTTAATGATAATTATTAAAATAATATTTATTTAGTTTTAGTAGTGAATTAAATAAACTGAGTAATTAACTAGTTAAACTACTTATGTGTCTTAATTTAGATTTTGGTCAATTATTGTAGATGAATATGATTTTATATAATTTGTGGTTGTTAATTTATCTTACAATGTGGTGGTAAGAAAACTTATTCATACTTGATTAATCATTATAATCTCATTTGAATTTATCTAAGTTTGATTTAATGTTTTTTTTCTAATGTCTTGTATATAATAAATCTCAGAAAAATATTTATTTTATGAAATAATATATCTTATTAGGACATATGAAACATTATTCTATGCCCAAACATTTCCTTTATTTTAAATAAATTTTATCTAATTCAAACCATTTAACATAACATCATATTCAGTATTACACTTAGTTTAGCTTGTCTATCTATTAGGTAGATCTATTTAATCATAAGGAATATTTTAATTGAAAGGTAACAACCAAAATTCCCATACATACTATTACACCACCTTGTTATCTATAAATCCATATACCTATAACTTGTGACCTAGATTACTTTTTGTGATCGTAAAATGAAAATTTGAAAACCCATCACATGTTGGAGTGGACATACAAACACGTATAAATTTTTTTATTTTTATTAAAAATAAGGAAGAAATTGGTCAATGTATTGCATACCCATATCAATAATTTTGTGCTTTTAGGTAGTTTTATAATGTTTCTTCATAAAATTTGTAAATATATGATGCATATAAAGAGTTTTATAATGTGTAATACATATAATATTTTTTATTCTCAAATTATTAGCTTGATGTGCATCTTCATGGGTCTTAGAAGGCATTGTACTATGAAAATTGGGTCATTTGGTGTTAGAAATACCGAGCATGATAAATACAGTAGAATAATGTATTTGATCAATCATGTTTGTTGCTTAAACATGATTATTTTTATAATATGTTTCTTTCCATGTGAATTGGAAATAAAAAGCATAAAATTATTTTGAAAATGTAGCATCATGAATTGTATATATCCACTCTAGAATATTTGAAACAATAGTTGTAAAATTGCCATCAATATTTTCTTAATAAAAAAGGTAACTATCCCTTAGGTGTAACAATGCATCATCGAATTATTTATAAAACACATAAATATTATATGATTACCAATTTTTATATCATAATAAATCATTAAATAAAGTCCATATTAATGCATGAATGCACACACATGCATGTATACACACATGCACGCATGCACGCACGCACGCACACACACACACACACACACACACACACACACACACACACACACACACACACACACACACACACACACACACACACACACACACACACACACACACACACACACACACACACACACACACACACACACACACACACACACACAAGTTGAGTAATCAAAACATAGATTCACCTATAGAAAAAATAGTACTACATGCCATACAAAACTAAATTACTATATTTTATTCATTTAAAAGATACATTTAAAGTGTTTTACATGGAATAACATATGGTGTTAATTATTTTATTGATTATAAACAATCATGTTTCATAGTTGTTTATTTACATATTTGGGAGAAGAATGAAGAATGTGGAAGTTAATTTTGTTGTGTAGTATTAGATTCATCAAAATAAGGTTTGGCTTGATGGAATTATAAACTTCTAATACACACATATGGAAGCATGGATAATACTAATTTAGGTTCAGAAGGTAATGATCATAATGCATCATGATACAAAAGAATACTATTATAAATAATGATCAAGCGTTATTTTTTATTTTAAATCATTTTCAATGTGATTTTATGTCATAAAAATCATAAGTTTTTTCTTGATGTCCTTGTCTTTTGAAAATCATTATATCTAATTTATAAATTTTTCATTTAATAAATATTGTAATGACAATAATTTTCCAAGGGAGACTAATAGTATTTATGTTATATTTTATTTCCATTCAAAAACATGTTATACCTAAAAAATATATTAAACCATGCTATAAGAGATTATTCAACCGACATTAACACTTGTTTTTATGAGTTTTACACAAACCATAAAATGCATATGAGGTAACCTCTAATGTTTTGGGATCTCTGTGAAGATAAACTTCACTCTAGGGCATGAGTTATAGATATTAGGTCTTATAGTGACCAGTGGTGGAAGAACTATGAGTAATGTAAGTGCTAACCCAATTAATTTGGATATGGATATAGATCTTAGATCTACTTGAGATGAATGGGGTTACAATGTATATACTCTAAATTTCAAAAGGACAAGAAAGTATTAAAAAAATCCTTTCTAACCATATCTAGGACAAGGATAAACACCAAATAATTAATGATTTTAGATTGCCACTTCAATGCATTAGAACTGACAAACACACTAAAAATATATGAGGGATATGATGTAGTTAACAATAAGTTATTAAATAAAGGGTGTTTTTTTATCAATATTATTGTAACATATCTTAATTCCAAGATTATAGTTAATACCAAAGAGCATCTTCAACTAGCTATGACTTAGTATAGGAAGTTGGACCAAATGACATCTCTACACAAATTCTAAAGAGGAACTGAGTTATCTTATTACCAAAAATAAGATCTATCAACCTAAATTACTATTACAAATTCCAATTGATAAAACATTGTTAATCAATTAAAAGCTAATTGAAACTACTATTTATATATCAGGAAAGACTAAGTTATTTGTTAGATCAAAATGCATAAACATTATAACACATACATGAAAGAGGCATCCATATAACACAGACTTGTAGAATAACCCAAAGGATTTCTTATCTATATTTAAATGTCAAAATTTATCCTCCCTTTGGAATGTGGGAGATACATGTATATATAGGCTTGGGATGAAGGTGCCTCATCACTCAAGTTATTCTCAAATTTTACATATGTTTCAGAAAATGTCTCCCAAAGGAGTACACATGGGACACTTGGCAAAGGATACAACCAAAAGACAAAACATGTTACAACAAAACTATGATACCACTAACTATCATCATTATGAAGGGTATTTCCTATGATAATGTATTTGTAGTGGTGGACACCTATACTCTAGTGGCTATTGTCATTATGGCATGAGCTACAATTGAGGTTACTTGTGTCTCTTGCCAAAAAATTATAACTAAAGTGTTTGATGGACACTATTTGTTCATCTAAATCTACAAGTAGAGGGCATGGCTCACTTGAAAATTATTCTCAATGGTACTAAAATACAATAGGGGTCCCTTGGAGAGCTGGGAGAGCTTGTCCATTAATTTTCTATGTGCTTTTAATGCAACCTTGATCTCCACATAAAGAGCGTCTATACTAAGGACCTTGCTTCTATCAAAATTTATCAATTATTATAGGTCATCATGGGTCTTATATAATGTCCTACTAACATCCACTCTAAAATTATTCACTATTATTTAGAGGAGGTCTTTAGAGATGGTCTTAAGGTATAATTATCCAATTTATTTAAGTTCACCATTGAATCTCATTTCCCTCAGAATTATGATGGCTTGTCCCTTGTAACTAATGAGTTACTCCACTAAATTTTACTTTTCTTGATGCCATTTAATCAAATTCTCCTCTAGGGGCCACATAATTTTGGTCCCATGCAACATCTAGGGAAACTACTAAGTTTAGATAGCTATATGCCTTATCTCAAGCTGCTCAACCCATAAAATAAATCTTGAACTCCATCTTCTTCATGTCTACTATAAGGTATGAGACATCCCCCCATCTATGTTTTGACACTACTTTTTGCATATCTTATTAATTGAAGGACATAATATAAATTATGGGATACTCCCTACACCTTGCCTATGAGGTGCTTTGGAGGTTGAATGGTGTTCCTTTCATGTATGGCATCCATTGATTTATCACATCCCATAAACATCTCCTTCATTACTCCTCCTAAATAGTCTACAAAATTATATGGGTATTCCATATGACCACCCAGGTCTAAGGAGAAGGTTCTACATATATTATTTAATTACAAAAAATATTCTCTTTTATTCAACTCCACCTATTTCCTTATGGTTTTTATTTTTATCTTCTGCATAGTTTTAGTTTCCTTTTCAAAATGAAATTTGACTATGGGTTGCTCCATAATGAAAAAGTTATGCCTACCTACGTCTACTTGTTGCATCACCTAAATCTTATCAATACTATTCAAGGAAACATGTTGTTGTGAAGGTTTTGCCTTTTCTTTAGGAGTGTAAAATGTGGATTTTCTAAGGGGAATCATGTGATTAGGAGAAGATGTTTCTATTTGAGGAAAATGGGGAATATCTCTTTTCCACCAAGTGACCCTTTTGTGAGCCACTATATCAACTATTACCTTTCCTTTCTCTATCTCCTTTGTTGATGTAATAGTGGTACACTCTTCCTAGGATACTTCACCAATTGGTAGGTTGAATTGGGTGGATGGATTGCAAGGAGTGATTAGGGAAGCAAGGTGGTGTAGGAGACTATATTCTCAAAGTGCACATATTTATTGAGCTCATAGGAATGAAGGCTTAAGGCAACAAAGAATGAATAAGTAGGAGGGTTGTTAAGGAAGTTTTGAAAATAGTATTTTATATGTATGATTATCCCTAATAGGTCATTTTGATGTTTGGATGGGGGTGACACAACCTAAATTATGGGGGTTGGGTTTGGTATTTACAAATATGGACCTATAGTTTCCTGGGACTTTGGGTAGAAGAATTTAAAATAGGAGGGAAACTACCACATTAATAATTGGGACAAAAGCAATTGTAGTTATAAGAGACGAATAATAACTTATTACACTCACCCTTTATGTAGTAAAGGAAATTATTTCAGTAAATACCATTATTGTGCTAGGAGGTATTGAGGTTGGAGATATACTCACTAACTATACTTGTTGAAGCTATAGGTTTTGACTCTAATTCATCTCCATTATCTCCCCCTTGGTCCTAAGTAAATTTAGTTGAGCCTGAATTGGTCTTGAAAATTATAGTGTTCTTAGACTGAGCTTTCTCTTAAAACCATTTATCCTTTGGGTCGCTATTCATGGTATCACTAATGGTCTCAAATAAGAAGGTTTTCATCTTGTCTTCCCATTCTTCATATGTTATAATTATCCCTCTACAAGCTTGTCTTTATCATATCTATAGTTATCTAAGATTTTTAGGGATTATGCTTCCTTAGAGACTTATATTTTATTCCTTCCTTCTCCATAACTTCGCATTAGAGACTCCCTTTCTTGGAGTGAACTAATGGGAAATAGAAGGGGCCTTTACCTTTAAATGGTATAAAATAAGTTGTCTAGTGGGAGAAGTAGTTATTATTGATACAAGGTAGACTAAGAAAGTTTACTCTAGTACATGGGATAGAGAATTTGATGGAGGTGATGATGCAATGGTTTGGGCTAAGAATGAAAATAGAGATAAACTAGAAACTAGCAGGAGGAAATATGGGAGACTCACCTATTGTGATATAGTGAGAGGATGGAAAGATAACATATAAAATTGTCCACTAGGATAAGATATGCTTGTAGTATTTAATGTAGTGGTATTTGAGTGAGGAAGAGAACATACTCACGTAGTTAATTCTATGGTGACCACTAGGATGGGATGTTAAGGACATTAGGAAATTCCTTGTTCATTTCCCATATAAGCTTATCTAAATGGACCAGCCTGCTTGTGTATTATAGTTTCACCCTATGAGAGAGGTTTGAGAGGGGGATTTAAATCCCAATGATCATTCTCAATTCTTTGAGAATCTTCCTAAGAACTATTTGCATTGTAATGAATATGTTTGGCCACCACCATCAAAATATTAACCTTGTTCATCTCATCTTGAAATTATGTATCATTCATAACATCCATGAACACCTCAACATGTGGATATGAAACATGACCATAATCAATTTTCACCCTAGCTCTGATTCTGTCTATGTGGTTCCCAACTCTTTTCCTTAGATCCCATTACCTATAAGGTGTCTGTTTGAAATCATAGGATGTTATAGTCCTACCCATCATGTAGAAATGTTCCCATATGGTATATTTAATCTGACCAATATGAATAAGAATTGGGTGAATTTATCCATGTTTAACATGCCTTAGATTGACATATATAGGATCTACCAATTGAGCTATAGTTTCTTATTCAACCACCTTATCTAGTGCCAACAAAGGAAGATACATGGAAAAATCATTGGTTCCCTCCACTTTATTTATTATACCATGTGAGTATATCCAAAAACTATAAATCTTTCTAAGATTCCTTATGATATGATCAAACAATCTAGGCATATCCTTATCATAAATAGCTTGGTACACCATTAGATAAAAGGACTCTATTATCTTGGTCATGTTATTACCAAATATATGGATGTGGATGAGATTAAAATCATCAAAAATTGTATTTTTAGGGTATTTTGATGAGGTTTCATAGTGTTCTTCAAATTTTGAGTGGGAAATCCTAGTTATGGCATCCACTAGATAAGCCATCGTATAAAAGTTGTCATCTCACTAGTTGTCTCAGTTACTAACATAGTGAATCAAATTAGCCCCAATGATTTATCCAATAGAAATGACCTTGGTGGAGGTGAGGATGATGTCTAGCAAGGGAATCCAAACCTCATTGATGTGAGTTATGATTGGGAAACTATAGATACTACTCAATAGGGTCATGTAAATAAGGACTCCTAGTTTGAAAGTGGTGATTGGAGTGGTAGAGATGAGTCCATTTATCTTGAAGGTCATTGGGTCATGTGCCCACTCTTTTAACTTACTGGTAACATTATTAGCCAACATCCATTGGTCAATTAGGGTCTAGTTATAATTTTCCTCTAGGTTAAAGAGTCGGTAAACTTATCAAAGGCACACCCACCAACAAGGCCTCAAGTATATTATTATGATAGATATGTAGAATTTGTTAGAAAATTATCCATAAGTAAACAAATCATAAACTAGGTAAATTTAGTACATTACCTATAGTTTTGAGGCTATATCATGTAGGCCCACTAATTTGATCACCACCAGGTTCTACCTCTACCTTTATATAAAGGTTTAAAGTTGTTCCTAAGGGCCACAGTGCTCTGTTGACTTGACTTCCTCCCAGATAGAAATCATTGAGAGCCATTTCATCAAGCTTTATTTTTATATATTGATAAGACCCTATAATATAATACGTAGAGGGGGACATGACAAATTCTAAGTAGAATCCATTATTATATACTCAATTTATATCTCTTTATAACTATGTGGATGCTTGGTTGAAAAATAGATTTCAAAATTATGTTACATTCACTAACTCGATGTTAATGTGATTACCCTTAACTTGGATGATTGCATATATTATCTCCTAGATTCAATTGCTTTGTTGAAATGAATGAAGTTAACTAATTCATGTGGATTAATGACTAAAATAACTTTAGATCCTTTTTTATTTTGTCTATTTTCATATTTTGAATTTTTTTTGGGATGCATCATCTTCTCAATAATATTTTTGTCATGTATATTTTCCTTATTGGATATAAGTGCTTCATCATCCTCTATTTGACACTTGTTGACTTCTTGATTCTCCCAAAAGTGTTGTTTTGTAATTGTCAAACTTTTACATAGTTTTGGGGACATGTGGAAATATTTCACCTCCCCACTACCTCATGGTTCTTTCTCTACTTTATTTTCTATTTATTATCACCTCAATCCCTCACGAGGGTGACACTTTGAAAAAACACAAGTCTCACTCTCCTTAGAGGTACTATACTATTTTTCATTTTTAAACATGCTCTGGTGAGTGGGATGATGACACATGTCATCATCCTAACATTTCACTTCTTCAAAAGTGTCATACTTTTCATTTTGACATGCAAACTCTAGATGAGTGATATGATGACACATGTCAATATCCTAGTGTTATGATTGCCTAGAAGACTTATAAATGTTTATATTGGTTTAATGATCAAAATACTTTAGGATTGCCACATGTGGATGGATGACATTCCTCCACTTTCTTGGGAGTTTCATACTTTGAAACTTTAATCTCGACAGTCATTGGGTGAGTGAGATTATGACTCCTAGAAACATCCTAGTGTTCTACTTCATTGAAAGTATTTTAAAATTTTAAAAGTGTTCGAAGAGCCACATGTTAGTGGGAAGTAATCATGTGGCATTGATTTCTCTTAAGACTAAAGTATAAAATTCACCAATTTCAAAAAGGACTAGCATAAGTGGAAGGTAATGAAGCTCTGAAATGTATGAATAATCATAGAATACCTGATGGAAAGAAGTTCTAAGGAACTTATGTTCCAAATAGAAATGTCAAAAAAAAATTTGAACATAGGAATGTCATGTGCAACCTTAGAAAACCTACACACTTAGAAAATATCTAAAATCTATTAATAGGTTAGCCTAAGGAGATTAAATAGTAAAAATTTGATTGAATAGAGAAATGACAAATATTACTAAGATTAAAGAAACTATTCATAACCAAAATCTCAGGCATAAGAATGATTTTGAAATCCTATCATTGTTAAGCACACAATAAACATCAATAAATGACTCACAAACCATAGTTAATTCCTTTTAGGATGAAATGGGCCCCTACTTGAAGTTGTTTAGAGTGGGTTATGTTGAGTGCAACAAATGGTGACTTATAGGGGGGATAATCTTGAGTATTCAAGAATCCAAAATCTTTGGTTAGAAATTACAAAGTGAGCAAATATCATATTCTATAATGATAATCAAATTAGATATGTGAAAGAAACTCACAATACTTCATGCAACATACTAACCTTTACCATACCTTAGATCTATGTGAAGGAGTGACTTTATTTTATCCTTTTTTTGATATTTTTAGCAAATAATTAGAAGAAACTATAGCTTTCACAATGGTTTCCTTGAATTATAAATAAAAAGGTCAGGAAGCTTAGGCATTGCTCTGCTAACAACTAGATGTTTATATCCCTTATTGAGATACCTTTGGTTCCCTACTTTTATCCCTTTCTAAAATTTCATGATGTGTGATACATTAATATTATTTCATCATGGAGTCTTGATCACCTTTATATTTATTTTTAGGTTTATTTGATCACTCCTTGGGATGTATTAATCCATTTTCATTTTTTTGGAATATATAAGGAAGAGAGGGTAGGGAACCATAGTGAGGTAGTGTAGGTATAAAATAATAAAGTTCAATTTACCATAATGTCCTTACTAGTAGAATCCATATTAATGATTATTATATAAAAAAAGTATTATTATGGGACATGTTTTTGACGCAAGAGATGGGAAACCTTACTAAATTTGCATGTAGTGCTAAAAAAACTTTTACATACTTGATTAAAGTATATAACTGTTATATGAACATGGTTTATTTCTTATTGCATACCTAAATTTCAAAAATATCAAAAACATTGATGTAAACATTACAAATAATTTATTTTGTGCATTCCATTCTAGGCCTCCCAACTTCACTCACCCTTCCTTTTAGGACACAATCTCCTAATTTTAGTAGTTAAGTTCAAGTATGTATAAGAAACATAAAAGTTTTTATATCATTTTGATCATTAAAAAGGGAGATAATCATGCTATTCCAAAATAAAGGACAACTATTCTATAAAATAGTGAACTAAACGAAGGAAATAGAATGAAGAAAATAGGAAAGGCTAATCTAAAAAGAAATAAAATGTAATATAAATAAAGCCAAACACAAAAAATAAGAAATATATTTATGAAAGTAATAAAACCTAATCTAAATTTTACCTTTATCATGGACACTTTATTTATGATCATCCTTAGTGGGAGAAGCCATGAAATAGTGCTTCAAATATTGTCCATTAACTAGGAAGGAAAGATCCTTATCTTCAAGGTCTCTTAGATAGAAAGTGTTATCACCTAATATTTCAGACACTTGACATGGTCTAATCCAAAAGGGAGTGAACTTGTTATTTTGTCCTTTCTTCTCATGGGATTTATCCCATATAAGAACTAAGTTTAAAATTCTAAAGACCTTGACATTTGACCTTTTATTGAACCACCTTTTGAAAACATCATGATGTTTGTTAAAGATTTGTACTGCTTTAGTCCTTTCATATTCGAGTTGGAATATATCCAAAAATATGGACTAAACCCTTGTATATTTTCCCATATAGTCTTGCATAAGCTGATAGGTTATTATCTTGAGAGAAATGGGTATAATAGGCTACCTCTTATATATTAATAAGAAGGGTGAGGTCTTGAGGGACCGCTTTTGTCTTTTCCTATTTGCCCATAATGTATACTTGAACATTAGGTGACATTCTCTTGGTTTATCTGAGCTAACTTATTTATTTCATCTATCAAGTTCTTATTTGAATATTCAACCACCTATTTCCCTTAGGGATAATATTTTGAGGACTTGATTGTTATCATATTATTGAAATCCCACTCAAGGAATTTATCTTATTAGAAGGATACTATATTATCTCTCACCAGGATTATAGGGATATTTAACCTATTCAGTATATTATTTTTGAGGAATTTGATGACATCCTAAGCTATGGAGTTCTTCATGGCCAAAACTTCAATCCACCTAGTCCAATAATATATGGCAGTAAGGATGAACTTATGTTCCACTGATGAGTTTGGATTAATTACCCCAATGATATTAATGACCCATTATGTAAAAGGGAGACCTTAAATGCCAAAGTGTAGGTGAATAACAACATTTACCTAAATTTTTACAAAGACTTGGCAATCATGGAAGAACCTAACATGGGTGTGGGAATATTTAAAACTAGTGGGCTAGTAGTACCCCATTCTTAAGATTTTTTTAGTCATGGTTGTCCTGGAAGGGTGTCCATTGCCAAAATTTTTGTTTACATTATTCAATATATCGGTAACTTTTTCTCCTAAAACACATCTTAGGTAGATGCCCTCATAGTTTTTACACTATAGGACTCATTTTTTTTTATCAGGTATTGGGTAGATTTTAACCTTAAAGATCACCTTTGTTCTTTGTTTCAACTCAAGGTGGCATGACCTTGTAACTAATAATGAAATATCTAATCATACCACTCTCTTCCATCCATGTAGAACTAATTAAATTACTCAAATAAAATGCATGGGTATGTCTCAGTCATTATAATGATTATACCTTAGCCTCTTACTATTCTATCTAGTCTAATTTCTAGGTCAAATTATTATAAGTGTTAGGTTGTGGAGCTAAAAGCTTCACTGATGCAGACATGGAGGAGGTTGCAGGATGAGTTGCTGAGTGTCAGAAGTCTTTGGCATTGGTCTGGCCAACCGACGTCGGCAGGTAGGCGAAAGGAAGCAACCGACGTTGGTCATGGATCGGCCGACGTCGGCGACCCCTAGGCGGACAGGGACCGATGTCGGTCGCCTGTGTGGTTCGGACTGCGCTTATTACGGGCAGTTAGCTAACGAACCAAGTGTTTGCATGATGAGTGCTAATTTTAGACTCATAGCTGCGGATCTAATTATTGTAATTAGATGTCTAATTATTTTTTGGATGAGATCTATATAATAGACTCATGGTTGTATTGTAAAAGTGTAGCTAGGAGTAAGAGAGCACAATTATAAGTTCCTTCAGTGTGTGAGGTAGAGCAATGGTGCGTTCCTCCTAGTGCCACAGTACCAGTTGTGTTGGTGCTGGATTGGAGAGTTAGCTGGATTCTTCAGGTATGTATGATCTTGGTCATCAGGTGAGCATGGCCCTTATAGGAGATCTACATGGTAAGTAAGATCGTTGATTTGTAGGTGTGTGTGTGTGTGTGCAAGGTCAAGGTTCATAGGTGTGCAGAACCATTATTGATCTGTAGGTTGGAGATCAGATAGGACAGCAACACAATAGGGGGCAGAATCAGGCAGGATCTACTTGGAGTACAGTGTGTACTCATTGGTATGTACGTGGAGTACATGGAGAGCAAAGAGGAAGGCAAGGTAGTTCCTTCCATAAGTATGGTCTGTTGAACTGCAGGTTATTGCAGGTTATTGCAGGTTTATGGGAGATCTACTTGAATTACCTTGAGTACTTGTGGAGTGCGTGGAGCACTTGTGGAGTGCGTGGAGCACAGGTGTAAGGTGAACACCAACTCTGTGTTTGAGTTGGGTGTTGGGACCTAGTAGAGAGAGCTTTGAGGAGAGAATTACTGTTCACTTGAGGTGTGGGAAACCTCTGAAGAGGTGGTGGAGAAGAAGTGGCATCTTCTTTATTGTATTCTTTTCTGTAAGAGTTATTAATACAAGTTGTGTATTGTCTCTCATATTCTGTGTGATTCTGAATTCTAGTTACTTGTTGATTCTGGTTATTTCCACATATTAAGTTGCTTGAATTTGGTAATCAACTGTGTGCTTCCGGGTTGGTCCTATTTTGCAACAAGTGGTATCAGAGCTAAGGTTGCAGGAAGCAAGGTTGTGTTTGGTTACAGGTCACTCTCAGGGTATTTTTGATTGAGTGGGAGCAGAGCAACGACAGATCACAGTAAGCTAAGGATGGAGGAGTTGAAAAGCACAGATGGTTACTTAAGGTCCCATGGAAAGAAAGAGCAGGTAAAAGAAGATTGTTGGTTGGTAGCAGATCAGCATGAAGGAACTGAAGATACAGATGTAGCAGGTGCTATTGCACAGGTTGTGTTTGCAGGTTTCTTGGATAAAGTTAAATCTTGGATAAAAGATTCGGTTGCCTCTTTCCATGCAGCCCCAGGTAGAGGAGCTGGTGAGCCTTGCCAAAGAATTGGCAAAGGGGAAGTGAAGCTGAAATTGCAGGTGGCCAACACACGGGTGTTGATGAGGGTCATGCAGGTCCCAGGTTTGGAGATATGGCTAATTTCTTCAGAAAGATTGGGTGATGAGAGATGCACAAGAACTCTCATAGTGGATGCACTTGAATTAGCTGGTGGTAAGAAAATAGGTACTCTTTATCTACTTGTTTATATTACTGATTCTTCTTCTGTTGCGGAGACATGGTTTCGTAGGCTTGGTCACATGAGCAGGAAGGAGATGCATGTTCATAAGCGAAAGACAGATATATTTGATAAGCTTAAGAACTGGGAAGCCTTGGTGTTCTTGGAGGAGATGGTGGACAGAGATCAATGGATGTGGCTGGATACTTCTGAGTAGGGCAGTTTGGACATGGAGATTGATTCAAAGGAGCTCGTGGGTAAAAAGTCATCACTCACAGGAAACACAGGTACCGACACCGGCAGGGAGACTGACGTCGACAGTAGGTAAGACCGACGTCGGTCAGAGAACCGATGTCGGCAATAGAGACACCGACATCGGCAGGTTGGTAGTCAGGGATAGACGCATGGGAACCGACGTCAGTCAGATGCAGACTGTGGAGTGACTGAGGTTGGTCACTGTAACAGATTTTGGGTGGACAGCGTGTTGTCAAGGAGTCTCAAACACCCATACGGAGGACTGAAGGCGTAAGTAGGCCCTCAAATTCGTTGTTCCTCTTCTTTATACATGTTGCTGATTGTAGAGCAGGAAGGATCCAAGAAACAGGTGGGAGCATGGCAGGATTATGATGCAGAACCAAGCGAGAGATTTGGTAGGTTTGCCAACTGGATGAAAGCACAGAGACGAATGGATGCCTTAGTTAAATAATAGAGAGAATGGATACGTGAGATGAAAGATCAGGTATATGGTCATGAGGAGCTGCAGGACAGTGGTACAGGTTTTGACAGGTGGAAGACGAAGCATGGCTTTAGTCAATGTCAGGGTAACTACTGTGGTTTGCCTTACTAGGTGGATGATGAGTCATGACATCATTCTGTTGCTATATGTGGATGGTATGTTTTGCTAGCAGGATTGTACATACAGGGTTTTGCTGAGCTAAGGGTAAGATTAGTTCAGTGTCATGTCATGAGGAGTTTGGAGCAGCGAAATTCTTTGACATGGGAGGCATGGAGATCAAAGGTAGATTTTGTCTCCAGTGGGAGCTGATGTG
The DNA here is from genome assembly GCA_037957365.1 of Torreya grandis. NCBI lineage: Eukaryota > Viridiplantae > Streptophyta > Pinopsida > Cupressales > Taxaceae > Torreya > Torreya grandis. Next base: position 2,903,495 of record JARHVA010001850.1, on the reverse strand, counting down.
AATCAGGTGTTGGCGAGGTTCATGATGCAAAGCCGTAGCACACTAAGGGCTGGATAGGTACAGTGTCTGAAATCACATGAGGTCTGGTATAGACCTAAGTTTTCCCATGTAGTGGGAGCTGTCAGAGAGTTAAGAGCCAATTCGGGGAAGTGGGTTCTCAAGTATTTGAGAGGGACCGGCAGCAGGGATTCATGCTATGCAGGGTCAAGACTTCACTACATGTGCTTGTAGGTTCGGATGCGACAGGGTACTCGGATGATAGGAGGTACATCACAGTGTGTGCGGTGGGTTGTCTTCAGGATTGATCTTGAAGAGGGATACAAACCAGGAAACAAATTAGACAGAGTATAGGTACAGGTACAGTGCAGTTGTTTATCTCCAAGTGGGAGATTGTTAGGTTGTGGAGCTAAAAGCTTCACTGATGCAGACATGGAGGAGGTTACAGGATGAGTTGTTGAGTGTCAGAAGTCTTTGGTGTTGGTCTGACCAACCGACGTCGGTAGGTAGGCGACAGGAAGCAACTGACGTCGGTCATGGATCGGCTGGCGTCAGCGACCCCCAGGTAGACAGGGACTGACGTCAGTCGCCTGTGTGGTTTGGACTGCACTTATTACGGGCAGTTAGCTAACGAACCAAGTGTTTGCATGATGAGTGCTAATTTTAGAATCATAGCTGCAGATCTAATTATTGTAATTAGATGTCTAATTATTGTTTGGATGAGATCTATATAATAGACTCATGGTTGTATTGTAAAAGTGTAGCTAGGAGTAAGAGAGCATAATTATAAGCTCCTTCGGTGTGTGAGGTAGAGCAATGGTGCGTTCCTCCTAGTGCCACAGTACCAGTTGTGTTGGTGCTGGATTGGAGAGTCAGCTAGATTTTTCAGGTATGTATGATCTTGGTCATCAGGTGAGCATGGCCCTTATAGGAGATCTACATGGTAAGTAAGATCGTTGATCTGTAGGTGTGTGTGTGTGTGCAAGGTCAAGGTTCACAGGTGTGCAGAACCATTATTGATCTGTAGGTTGGAGATCAGATATGACAGCAACACAATAAGGGGCAGAATCAGGCAGGATCTACTTGGAGTACAGTGTGTACTCATTGGTATGTACGTGGAGTACATGGAGAGTAAAGAGGAAGGCAAGGCAGTTCCTTCCATAATTATGGTCTGTTGAATTGCAGGTTGTTGCAGGTTCATGGGAGATCTACTTGAAGTACCTTGAGTACTTGTGGAGTGCGTGGAGCACAGGTGTAAGGTGAACACCAACTCTGTGTTTGAGTTGGGTGTTGGGACCTAGTAGAGAGAGCTTTGAGGAGAGAATTACTGTTCACTTGAGGTGTGGGAAACCTCTGAAGAGGTGGTGGAGAAGAAGTGGCATCTTCTTTATTGTATTCTTTTCTGTAAGAGTTATTAATACAAGTTGTGTATTGTCTCTCATATTCTGTGTTATTCTGAATTCTAGTTACTTGTTGATTCTAGTTATTTCTGCATATTAAGTTGCTTGAATTTGGTAATCAACTATGTGCTTTCAGGTTGGTCCTATTTTCCAACAATAAGTTGTCCATCCATTTGCTTCTTCTCTCACCTAACTCATTCTAGCTAAGAGTGAGATTGAATGTAGGTTTCAAGACCATGACATATTTCTTATTGCTCAGGATATAATTTCTAAACTTTTTTACATCTTTGATCAATGCACATATTTACATATCTATCATTGAATATTTTAGTTCTATCTCTTTTAAATTAGTACTCATAAAGGCAATTTGGAATTCATTTCATTTACCTTTTTAGTGAATACTATGACAATGGTATATTCTAAAGTGAAGGGTTATAGGTGCAAGTTCTTGGTGAAGTTAGGAATAATCAACACTGAGGCTTGAGTAATGAACTTTTTGACATCTTAGAAGGAACCCTTTGACTCTATTGTGTGTTCTTTTTATGTGTCCTTCAACATAACATTCAATGGTTTGGCAATCTCAAAAAAACTACAAATGAATTTGCACACAAATTTGATCTTACTGAAGAATTATTTTAATTGTTTTCTACTATTGGGAGGTGTCAAATTTGAAATAGCTTGGGTATGTTATAGGTTGACATAAATTTATTCATTGGTGATGTTGTGGCCTAACAACATAGCTTATGTCACTCCAAAGTTGCTTTTATTTAGGTTGAGGGATACTCCAAATCTTTTTCATCTATTAAAAAACCTTTAAAAGTTTTTTACATGATAATTTATATTCTTAAAATTATAGTGAGGTCATATATATATAATGACACACATACCAATAAGTCCCTAGAATGCATGATCTATGGCTCATTCGATGTTGCCCCAATGTTGATATCATATGGTCCTATTATTGTGCTAGAACTTGGTGGTATCCATAGAAACTATCAAATAAGGGCATCATTTTAGACCCATTAATAGCCTAGATTACCTCATCTAAAGAAGGTAAAGGCTGGCTATTCTTCTTTGAAGACTAGTTCAGGTTTTTGAAGTTGATACGTAGCCTTATTTTACCATTTATCTTCTTGAATGGTACCAAGTTCTCCACCTAGGTAGTGTGCTTGATAAGAAATACGATTATGACATCTAATATCTTATGAAATTTTGTCTGAATGAAAGGCTCCAAGATGAGATTCATGAGCCTCTAACATTATCTGAAGGGTTTTTTTACTCAAACTTAAGGGAATAGTATGGGTGATCACCTTGGGATCAAAAGTCCTTAACTCTTGATATGTCTAAGTGTTCTTATCCTTATACTTCATCATTATTTCCTTTAGTTTCTACTTTTCATCATGAGTACAGGCTAGACTAATGTTATCATATTGAGCGTATTCTTGAGTTTCCAAATTTTCTTTATCAAAGTTAGACTGATTTATCTTTGGTTGCCTTTACCTATCAGCATATGTATCTATATCAAATATCCTTTCTAATGATACCATCCCCATGGGGATTCTATTTTCCTTTAGATGTATGATACCATACTCCTTAAGGTCCTCTAATACAAGACATTCAAACTCATTTTCATCTATAATTTGTTCTTCAAAGGATCTAGAATTATTTAATAATTAGATAATTTGTCGATCATCCATGAAGATGTGGAAATTTTCTATGTTGTCGGGGATCGAAGGGTAAGGCACTAACTCCATGGTAATTTTTTGAATCATAGACTCTAGAGTGGGATTATTTGGTAGTTGAGTATGTTATTGAATTTACCATTTAGTTCTCTTCTCTTGAAATAAATCAGATGTTAAAATCCTCTAAGAGACTATAAGGTCCTAGGCTCTATGTTTATATTTATTTAGGTATGCTAGCTTGAATTGATATTTACAACAAACCTAGTTGACCACTAGCTTTAAATCACCAAATACTTGTATCTATTTAACATCATTTCCTAAAGAAAACTATAGATATAAGATCAAGGATTCATATTCAACCTAGTTATTGGCACAAGGGAACTACAATTTATATGCTACAAGTTACTACTTTACATTAGGGTTCATTAAGGCTAAACCAAAAAGTGATCATTATTTCTATTGGGCACCATCAAATAAAGGGTCCATAGATATGTAGGTCATTTTAAATCTTAATAATGAGACCTACTTTTGGTAGGGAAGGTGTAGATACAAACATGTGAGGATATGAAGTTGAACTTATCATTATTAGCATTATTTTCCATGATTAATTACTTCATTTTATACTATTGGTTAATACTTATTTTATTGACCACACCCTTATAAGGTAGTCACATATGTTATAAATTAGTGTCTACATATCCATTCAATGTTTTTGACCAATCCTAGTTGAACAGGAGACCATAGACCTATGGGATGTCAACCACTAGTATGTCAATAACTTTTTTTACACATGACTCAAAGGCCAACTATATGTGTACATTTATTAATTCCCCAACATAAAGTAATACAAATTATTTCTAATTATAGGACTACCCTTTTTTATTTATCTAGGTGTAGACACCTAAAAAGTGTCTAACCCTTGGTCTTCCTCTCTCCCCTTGGTCCCTTGCCACTTCGACTATCCCTAACCTACCTAGGTCTTATTAATTGAAAATAATCATCTATTTTTAATTAAATAAGTCCATTTTCCTTCTCCTTGCCACCTCGCCACCCTAGGATACCTCCCTTGGATCCCCTTTATTCCCCACATGGCCATTTAATGCATAAGACTCCCATTCCAATCTCTTCGCTCGCCCATTTAACCCCCGTCGACCGTTTCATCCTCACATTCATTTGACCCGGCCGCTGGGAAATGGATGAAAGGCTATTTTTAGCCTTTCTCTGAACTTTTAGCCGCCGATGTCGGTCAACCGTCGACCGACGTCAGCGATATTGCCGGCATCAGCACCCTTCATAACGGATTTTTCACCATTATCTCCTCCTCTTCGCCTCTCTGCATCTCTCCCTGGCATCCCGACTCTTCAATCTTTGCATCAGACCCCTGTATCTGTCCTTTCACTTGACCTCCCTGTCAATCAATCTGACTCTCTCCCTCAGGTACACAGCAAGCCTCTGCAAGTGAACAACAGGGATTCTTCATCAACAACAGGTTTCACATCCAGCATCACCAGCAACAAGATCAACACCTTCTTCCGCAGGGCACAGGTAAGTACTCTGTTTGTTTTCTTTATGCTTTCTAGTCATCTACTTTTAAACTAGATTCAGCTCTTCTTTTCACCAGCCCAGACTGCTAACCAAACCAGGCAGACCTGGATTCCTATCTCCCTGATTGGCCTCCTTTATCTCTCTATCCCTTTTCGACATTTTTTCCATTATCCTAGACCTCTGCACAGACCTTCAACTAAAACCAGACTCTCACAGACCATTTTGTACGTCCACAGACCAAGCCCAGACCAGACTCGACCAGACCCTGCCTAAACCCCGTCCAAGCCTATTGCCCCGACCGATGCCGGTCATTCCCCCACTGACGTCGGCAAAATAACTGACATCGGCAGACCAGAAAACCGACGTCGATAGGACCACCGACGCCGGTGACTGTGACTAAGTCGACAGCGTCTTCCAGGTAAGCCTTTGCCTCCCTTTTCTCTTTCAGTTTGCTATCATTTCAGTCTATTTTAGCATTCTATCATTTATCAGTCACTTATCTCTTATCAAAACAGTGGGTTGACCTCCCTTAAGGAAGTTCTCATACTTTTGGGAACAGGCTTTTGCTTGGCAACCCACCATCTATCTATCTAACACCTTTTTGTCCAAGTTTTCTTCTTTGCAGGTGTCATTCCTCCATAGCCAAAGAGGAGTGCTCACAAAGCGTCTGGATTACGGTGCGCAGACTATATCCAGGTACTTCATGCCTTGACCATTATCTCTTTAGTTTCTTCTCTCTCTTAAATCTGAAAAGCAAATTAGCGATAGAAACATTCTGGCACGCCCGGTGGGACCCTAGGTTCCTCCTGGGTTCCTCTTCTTCTTCATTCATTTAGGAGCATAAGGTTCTTACCTTTTCTCCTCCTTCTTTTCTTCTCAATGACACTATAAGCAAGAATTAAAAAGAATCTTTCTTTTCTTTCTTGCACATTCTAGACTAGTCTAAACATCATACTCTCAACCTTTTCTCAAACTTGTCTTCATAACAAACATCACATTTCAACTTGGGCATTAAAACACTTTGCATTCATTTCTACTTGTGCTTGCATCTTCTTAGTCCACATCTAGTAACTTAAACGCATATTGAATAAATCATAGACACTTGATGTTACACTACCAGACCACATGCACTAAAACGAACATAAAACTTACTTGAGACAAGGCCCAACTGGGATTTCATCCCCCAGCGGATACCTTACCCGTCCCGGTGACCCTACTTGGATTTCATCACCAAGGGGGAAGCCCACTCCATTCTCTGGCGAAGGATAAACTCTAGGCGAGGTATATCTTGGCTAAGCGAGACCAGCTAACCACTGGAATCGTGAAGTGAGCGGAGCTTGCTCCTTAGCACCAGGCCATGTACCAGACCCTAACACAGACTTTGAGTGCCTTAATAAACACCTGAAACCATCTTTAGACCGCCTTCTTCTAGGACCCATTTTCTAGCCAATCTCCCTAAACATTCATCTAAGGCATAAGCCATAAGATTCTAAGGTTAATTCCTAGGATTTATCGCTTAGGCTTGTCTGTCTCTCTCTGTTCTTCTCTTCTCATCTATTTGTTTGAGTGAGTGAGGACGCTTTCTTCATTATTTTTCCAAAGAATCTTAAAATCTTTTGGTTCTCTGGAAAACACAGTCACCGGCATCAGTTTTGTCACCGACGTCGGCCTTCCTCTCTTGCCGGCATCGGTTATCTGATCGACGTCGGCCATATTTCTTACCGACATCGGTTTTTCAACCGACGTCAATCTCTATCACTGTCCTTTTCTTTCAAAACTAGCAGCCTAAAACCTGTCCCTTCTCTGTCAAAAAGTCCATTCTAAGTTTCTGGAACTGCAAAAACACAATTTTTGGAACCTAACCCTCCTTTTTGACCACGCTCCCTCGTCCCTAACCAGTCCTATCATGGAGTTCCACTCAGAGACTGAAAGAACTCCTACAGGACTGACCCCGACTCAAATTCCCATCATCCCTGAAGGGGACCAAGATTTCAAGAGATTCTTGGACCTCAATACCGCAGCCCTCCAAAACTATCTCGCGAGAAACCCAACGCGAGACCTTTCGGGTGACGTGGCGACAAAATCCACACCATTCGCCACCCAACCCTTTTTGACTCAGCCTTTCACCTCAACTATTAACCCAACCATGGCCAATACGCAAAGTTTGGCCTCCCCGTCTATTCTTAGACCGACCTCCATCGGGGTTCCATTACCCCCTCAACCACCTGCAATTCAACCAAGTTCTACATCATATCAGAACTTGATTGTCTCGACCCCTCATACTCTGGCGCCCACAAATGTAGGAGTGCCAACCTATCTTTCTACCAGTGCCGCCATTCAACCACCTTTGGCGGTGCCCAGTCAGCTTATACCTTCGACCTTCATAACGTAACCACCTTTAGCCTCCACTTCTGTCCCTGCGACTAGTCATCCGTACATTGTACAACCGACTATGTCGCACGCCTCCTCTAGCCTCTTCCAAGCACCTTACAATCTAAGGGGCGCTCAACCCGCCAATCCGTCAGTAGATCTTATCAAAATGCTGATGGATAAAATGTCTAGTCTTGAAGCCTCCATTTCCAGTTCAAGCAATACTTTGTCATATGACCAAATTTGCAACGAGCCCATCCATCCTTCCGTCCCTATTTGACCATACCCTAACCATTGGGAGCTTCCTAAATTCACTTGCTTTCAGAGTAAGGAAGACCCACAACAACATCTACGGGCATTTAGACATGCTTGTTATCTTATTACCCATGACGATGCGTTGCTTTTACGCACGTTCCCTATGTCGCTTTCTGGCCCAGCCCTTGACTGGTATAGTTCTCTTGCCAGACACTCTATCTTTTCATTCATTCAACTCACCCAACTATTTCTTGACCATTTCTCAATCAACATCACCAAACAAGTCTCAATCACAGACCTTTACTCCATCAGGCAATTTGACGATGAATCTGTAGTCGATTTTGTCGCTTGTTGGAGAGGTCTGATCAACCAGCTCTCCTTCTCTTTGCCTCAACCTGAGCTCATCGAGCTCTTCTCTCGAACATGTGCTAGACACATCTCTTCTACCTTGCGGATTCAAACATTCTGCACTTTTGACGAAGCTTTCATCATGGCTCGAAAGCTCGAACTCTGCGCCCTTGAAGAAGATAAGGTCAAATTGCGTCATACCAACGCTAAAACCAATGACCATTCTTCTTCCAGACCTTCTTCTTCTATCAACTCCAAGTCCAAAGGAGTGGCCAATACTGTGGTCATTAGATCACCATTCTCGACAACAACGAATTACTCTCAACCTTCTACATCTTCCAACATCACCAAACAATTCCAACAACGGTACATTCAGCGTTCTTACACTCCACTTGGAGAACCATATGCTTCCATTTTGGAAAAACTACTCAAGCAGGGGGTCCTCAATCTCCCTTCAATCCGACCACCTCAATTCAACCCTTCAAAAACCATCCCTACATGGTATAGGGAGGCCGACTTCTATCCCTTTCATCGCGTCCAAGGCCATGACATCGACAACTGCTGAACCTTCAAAAACATCGTCCAAGACATGATTAACAAGGGGGATCTTATTTTAGATAACCCGAACGCCCCACCTAACCAACATATCGACATTTTCAAACAACCATTTCTGAATCATCCGCCTACTCAAAACAACGTCCAGACTTCGACCAATGACCCTCAAGACCATGACATTCACTCGATTAACACTATCTTGCCTCTTGTCTTTGACCAACCTCTTCCATTAAAGGATGAAGAACCTTCTTCTCCTACTAGTCCTCCATCTACCTCTCTTGTATTGGAGGACGCTTTGACCACATCAACACCATTAAGCCCACCTTCATCCGAAGACCCTATATTGCCTACTCCTCAACTACAAGTAGAAGGCACATTCATCCATGCCCTCTGCCCACTTGAGGAGCCACACTCTCTTATTTCTTCTCCACCAAGAGAAGAACCAGTCTCTCCACCCATTTCAACTGAGGAAGACCCAGTCATGGTTTCCTCTTGCCCTTTGCGTGAGATTTTTACATCTCACTCACCTTCGTCCACATCCAAACCCAAACCTACATCTAACCTCGCCTCACACAATGGTGGCCCTCGACCCAAACACACGAAAGCTACTAAACCTCACCGGAGAACTCCCCCTCCACCTTCGTCATTACCTTCAATCTTGGGCCCACATCCGTCCACTTTAATAGGAGTGCTTCCCACTCCCGTCCTTCACAGAGGCAAGTTGCCTCTATCACTCTCTCAACCCATCAGACACACATCTCCTCCAAACCCTCGACCTATGCCTTTTTCACCTCCCAAACCAACGTCACCAACCCTCAATGCAATAAAACATTTTGACCCGTTAACAGGTTCGTATGCCTTGCTCTTACGGCAATTGTTGCAGTCCTCTCGTATCGACCTCCTGTCTCTTAGACAGTATCAATCTCTCGGACCTAAACCACCTTGGTTCAACCACACTTGAATTTGTGCGTATCATCGCATGCCTGGACACGACATGGAACATTGTTGTGCCCTCAAGGTTGCCATTCGCCGATGTTTGGAGAATGACACCTCTCTTTTCAACCACATTATCAACAAACCTTCAACACCATCCCTCCCATCACATCTCGGATCAAGACCCTCTTGGTTCGACAACTCTAAATTTTGCCATTATCATCACATTCTGGGACATGACACTGAGTGTTGTTGCGCTCTCAAAGCTGTCATTCGTCAGCACCGAAAAAAGGATTCCCTTCTCATCAAGGATCCTCTTGACCACCTCCTCGACAAAACATCAACCCCGACTCATGCCTCTCCAACCTCATCACCTAAATCAGGATCCACACGCCAGACTGTGGTCCCTTTGCCGCCTTTGACCCCCTTATTCGACATTAATACCATCCATCTGACCACTAAACCTCAACCGACCTTAACCAATCTTTCAAACATTCTCCCTACCCGCTGGGGGAATTCATCCTTCATCCAAACCTCGACCAAATTTTCAACCCAGTCTCTACCATATATCAATCACTCATTTAATCTTAAATCTCGACCAAATGTCCATCGACCCAACCCCCGACCAATTATTCGACCAGTCTCAACCAAACTTCAACTAAATATCAATCAACCAGACCGCTCGACCAAACATTCAACCTTTTTCAACCAACCAGCGACAATGTCAACCAACTTCACATCCATCAATCAACACCTGACCAATCTAGAAAGAGGCAAATTGGGGCACGTTTGCTCCTAATTGACTTGGACCTTAACGCACTAGCATGGCCCAGGGACTTATCAGACCTTGAGCCCCCCTTTTCTATCTTGCATCTCTGACCATTTCTACTGTTAGTCGAGTTCTCGATCACTTGACGTTTTACTTGAGCTCGTCCCTTGAGCAACTCCTTGTCATTGTCACTCCTTTTCCTATCAACCCTGCTTCCTAAGACTTGTCAACCCTTTTTTGTCAAGCAGTAATGCTTTGTCCTAATAAAAGGGAACCCTTCAACCTCTACAGGCTCATCCATGGCTAAACTTCAGTCAACAATTGTATCAAAAATATTATATCATACCAGGTCATAAAACACTCTAAATGTAGACTGCTCCCTCGAAGGACAGCTACATAATTGCTGTATTACTAGACTGATCCTGTGAAGGACAGCTAGGCCAACTTATCAAACATTTAAAGTAAAGTATAGACCACTCCCTCGAAGGATGGCTATGACTAATCTTGCTACAGACAGCACCTCGTTTTGAAGCTTCCCGCATTGATCAGCTTCGCAACATGACCACCAAGCAAACAACATCATTATGTGGACTTCCCGCATCGATCAGTTTACCGTCCAAAAAAAAAAAAAAAAGACTGACACGCTATCAAGTCATGGACACACCTATAGTCGTTCTTGGGTCACCTATAAAAGGGGCAAGGTTCTTCCTACCACCAAAAAAGGGTTACCCCATCCTCTCGTATCACATAACTTATCCTATCACCCCAACACACTCAAGGGACTTCGAGCTCACTTAACGTCAGGTGATTCGACTATTTCTCTAGCACAACACTGGTCAACGACGTAACGCATACACGGGGCTTTTGTTCTAACAACCCCTATCCATGCTGTCCTTTTTGGTCTTTGTCAATGAAAGAGCAATTCGCCTTTCATCTTTTCTCTACACTTTGGTCACATTTAACCACATCAATTGTCGACTCATCTTTAACCAAGCCATTGTCATCATTTTCAGCTGACATCATCTTAGTCCATTTCACATAGTTTCCATGGACACCAATACACATGGAAACTATTGACTAGACCCAATTTATGTTAAGCATAAACCAATACTTGCTGAAGCATAAATAGACCTCCATTCATTTTTAGCATACGTCCATCACGACTATGGAAACTTGCTAGGGATGAAAGACTCTCGACCAATTCTACAGAATACACCATCTGTAGCATCATCTTATCCTCATCTTACCCTCATCATTTTGACACTCGACCAAACTCATCATCGACCATTTTGACCCTCGCAGTCCGAACTACATTGGTCTGAGGCCCTATGACCAGGGCTATGTAGGCAGCACTCAGATACCACATCCTCTGAGGTTAGCTCGACCACCCCCATTTGTTCGTCTCTATGATGGACAAACCTTCTCTTCTGTGACTTTAATCATGCCCAACTCCGTCAACTTTGACCAAGACCAATCATTTTCTTTAACCAAAACCAATCATTTTCTTTGACCAAGACCAATCATTTTCTTCGACCAAGACCAATCATTTTCTTTGACCAAAACCAATCATTTTCTTTGACCAAGACCAATCATTTTCTTTGACCAAAACCAATCATTTTCTTTGACCAAGACCAATCATTTTCTTTGACCAAGACCAATCATTTTCTTTGACCAAGACCAATCAGTTTCTTTGAGCAAGACCAATCATTTTCTTTGACCAAGACCAATCATTTTCTTTGACCAAGACCAATCATTTTCTTTGACCATTCCTCCCTTTCAGGGAGAACTACATTAGCCTGAGGCCCTTCACACAAGGGCTATGTAGGCAGCACTCAGATCACATGACATTTTCTGAGGTTAGCTCGGCCACATCCTTTCGTCCATCCATCCCCTTGACCAATGACCATTGGAGATCATGCGTATCTCCTTCAACCTTTGACTACTTCCAAGCCAATGTTGCCTTGGTTGTTTATGCGTGTGTGCTACCTCATGGCTAGATAGCAAAATTGTTCGCAGACCCTTTTTGACCATTCGCAAGTATAGGATCGCAAGCTGGTTGATCTGCACTACTTGTGACTTTTTTGTGTTTCTAGGAGCACTTCCTGAGCCCTAGATACCTAGAACGCGACGACCATTTGGAGCTTTAGCTTAGATTTAGTGACCCGATCAGCAGACGACTAAATGCTGGGGCCCAGTTACTTTGATTTTAGCACTCCTCGACCCTTTTGCCTGTGACCATTTGACCTACCTGTCCCGTGACGTGGTATACGCGCAATCACGACTTTTGTAGCATTTTCACTCACTTTTCATCTTTCTCATCCACCTTTTGTCAAATCAGCACTCGACATCAGGTTCCTTCCCTCGACTCCCGCTTTGAGGGGGAATACCTCATCCATACTTTAGGGCAATCCACATCATCCTTCACCTGGGGCAATCACTCCTATTTTTGTCTTACATTTCATCTAGAACAACCAACAAGACAAAAAGGGGCAAATGTAGACACCTAAAAAGTGTCTAACCCTTGGTCTTCCTCTCTCCCCTTGGTCCCTTGCCACTTCGACTATCCCTAACCTACCTAGGTCTTATTAATTGAAAATAATCATCTATTTTTAATTAAATAAGTCCATTTTCCTTCTCCTTGCCACCTCGCCACCCTAGGATACCTCCCTTGGATCCCCTTTATTCCCCACATGGCCATTTAATGCCTAAGACTCCCATTCCAATCTCTTCACTCACCCATTTAACCCCCGTCGACTGTTTCATCCTCGCATTCATTTGACCTCGCCACTGGGAAACGGATGAAAGGCTATTTTTAGCCTTTCTCTGGCCTTTTAGCCGCCGACGTCGGTCAACCATCGACCAACGTCGGTGATATTACCAGCGTCGGCACCCTTCATAACGGCTTTTTCACCATTATCTCCTCCTCTTCGCCTCTCTGCGTCTCTCCCTTTCATCCTGACTCTTCAATCTTTGCATCAGACCCTTGTATCCATCCTTTCACTTGACCTCCCTGCCAATCAATCTGACTCTCTCCCTCAGGTACACAGCAAGCCTCTGCAAGTGAACAACAGGGATTCTTCATCAGCAACAGGTTTCACATCCGACATCACCAGCAACAAGATCAACACCTTCTTCCACAGGGCACAGGTAAGTACTCTGTTTGTTTTCTTTATGCTTTCTAGTCATCTGCTTTTAAACTAGATTCAGCTCTTCTTTTCCCCAGCCCAGACTGCTAACCAAACCAGGCAGACCCGAATTCCTATCTCCCTGATTGGCCTCCTTTATCTCTCTGTCCCTTTTCGACATTTTGTCCATTATCCTAGACCTCTGCACAGACCTTCAACTAAAACCAGACTCTCCCAGACCATTTTGTACGTCCACAGACCAAGCCCGGACCAGACTCTGTCCAGACTCAACCAGACCCTGCCTAAACCCCGTCCAAGCCTATTGCCCTGACTGACGTCGGTCATTACCCCCACCAACGTCAGCAGAATAACCGACATCGGCAGACCAGAAAACCGATGCCGGTAGGACCACCGATGCCGGTGACTGTGACTAAGCTAACAGCATCTTCCAGATAAGCCTTTGCCTCCCTTTTCTCTTTCAGTTTGCTATCATTTCAGTCTATTTTAGAATTCTGTCATTTATCAGTCACTTATCTCTTATCAAAACAGTGGGTTGACCTCCCTTAAGGAAGTTCTCATACTTTTGGGAACAGGCTTTTGCCTGGCAACCCACCATCTATCTATCTAACACCTTTTTGTCCAAGTTTTCTTCTTTGCAGGTGTCATTCCTCCACAGCCAAAGAGGAGTGCTCACAAAGCATCTGGATTACGATGCGCAGACTATATCCAGGTACTTCATGCCTTGACCATTATCTCTTTAGTTTCTTCTCTCTCTTAAATTTGAAAAGAAAATTAGCGATAGAAACACTAGGGTCAGTCTCACTTTTTGGATATGACTATAGACATCAGATTAGTTTAAGCTCTTGAGTGAGCCAAACAATTATTAACATTCTTACCAAACATTATAACTATTACTAAAAAGGGTGGAACTTCATCTTTATCCTTATAGATGATTAGATTTACTTGGGAAGTCTTAGATTTATCTGCATAAGACATTTTGGTCCAAGATTTTAGAAATAGTTCCCTTTACTTAGTGATCTAACAAAACTCATGTAGGGTGATATTAGATTTTATTTTCTTCATATCCTCTAGTATATTTTAACCCCTTTATTTAATGATTCTATGTGATGCAAATAATATCTTTGCTTTGGGTGAGGTGGATTGTTACTACTCTTTTTATCTGAAGAGTGTTAGCATTATTATTCAAAGGTGTAGAGGTAGTAAAAGGATGTTTAGTCCTTAGATTAAAATTATTTATTCAAAACTATTAGAAATTATGGACTTCACTTGTGACATCTTCTAGTTCATTATATTCTTCCATTAGAAATAGAAAACCATTTGTGTCAAAGACCATAATAGTGTTGAAATGATTTGGAGTGTTAGGAGAAGATAACTCAGGGGAATTTTCTAGTATCTCTTGTTTATTTATTTCTCTCTTAAAGATTTCAAAGGTTACACATAATTCTTCATAATCTATTTCTCCATTCTTAGCTATGGTATGAAATCTACACTAGTTAGGTCGTGTAGCCTCCATGATGTTCATCTCTAGCATCATATTAGGTATCACTTAGTATTATTATTGGGATTGTTAAAATGGAAGTTGTATCTCTGGTATCTAAATCTCTAGTTGGTGTTTTATTATCTAACATCCCCCATATATTTAAATTAAGTTAATAACTCATTACTTAATTTCTGCACCATCCTATGGATGAAATCAATCAGCCTTTAATGATCAACAAAATTACCTAAAGTAGTGGAAGCATTAATTGGGAATAGAGTTTGGATTCTATGGGGATCAACTATTTGGATAGTATTATTCAAGAAACCTAGACTCTATTTTGGTGTAGTGTGAGACAAGGGTAACTTCATATGGGCTTGAGTTTGATTATGGGTCACAGTGTTTTGAATATCACATGGGATAAAATTTAACATCTTATAGGTCTGATAAACATTTAGTCCCAATATGATTTGTGAATGAGGGTTCATCTATCTATTAACATTTATAACTTAGGCATACACATGGGTCAAATATATATCATTGACTACCCATTATACAAACACTATAGTTGTAGGATCTAAAACATTTTTATATATCTATAGAGTTAATGTAACATTTGGATTATACAAATTATCTTTTTGGTTATAAATTTTATGGAACCTTACATTAAATGTTGTAATAGGTTCGTTAGGTCTCTCTTCATGTTGGAAAATAAATGGTATACTATACTAGGGCTAGAGACTTGACCTAATGGTTCGAATAAGGTGGTCTAAAAATCAATCCAAGATGTGATGGAACCCTCAAAAATATTAAAGAACTAGTTGTAGATGGAATATTTAGTTTAAATGGTAAAATATGAAAAGATACATCCTTGTGGACTACATTTAGTATCCTCATAGTAGTTATATAGGATTTAACATGTTATTTGATAGTTCTTCCCCCTAAGGGACAAAAGGTGGGAAGGTATTTCTTATTATTTCTAGGTAGGTCATGTATACCTCAATTAATATTAAAGGCATAAACTATTAACAAAGGTTGGGCCACTAGACATGGGAGTGTTCATCTATTTATAGAATATGAATGAGCATGGGTCCTCCTAAGAACACCTATGTTTTACCTAACTTTTCTATGGGCCTATAGGGGTAGATGCAATGGGTTATTACTAGTGGTTGACTTGGTTGGTCTTTGGGATATATCCATTGTAACTTGAGAAATTTTTTAGTCTAGATAGTGAAAGATGCCCTCCTTCTAGTGCCAAATTAATGTTATTTTGAATTTTATATGCAAAAAAAACAAATAAGAGGTAACCTCTAACATTTTGGGATCTAAGTAAATATCAACTTGTCTTTGATGCATGAGTTTTGGGTATTGGGTCTTATGGTGACCAGTGGTGGAATATTTATAAGCAATGAAACTACTAACATAGTTGATTCAGATAAAGATATGGATATTATATGTAATTTCTATGAATGAGGTGATGATGGGCCTAATCTATAGTGGATAGGACTCAAAAATACTAAAAATAGAGGACAAGGTACAATAAAAAATAAGGTATGTGAACAAAAAACATGAATAGTTTATAACCAACTCTAGAACAAGGATAGATACCAAATAAACAATTCTTATAGACAATTAATTTATCACATAGACATGAGAAACACAATGGAAAGGTCTGAATGATACAATATAGTTAGCTCTAAGTTATTAACTAAAGGTTATTTTTTTTATAAAGACTATTGTAAAATATATTTATTTTAATATTATAGCTAATACCAAAGAGCATCTTCATCTAGCTATGGCTCAGTCTTTGAAGTAACACCAAATGGCATCTCTACATAATTTTGAAGTACTAACTTAGTTATATTATTACCAAAACATAAGAGCTATCAACCTAAATTATTATTGCACATTCTAATTGATAAAACCTTATTAACCTTTTAAAAGATAATTGAAATTGTTATTGCATATATCAAGAAATACTAAGTTATTTATTAGATCAAAATGCATAAACACTATAACATAGACATGAAAGAGATAACCATACAACACAAACTTGTAGAACAACATAAAGGATTTATTATCTATATTTAAATTTCAAAATTTCTCCTCCCTTTGGAATGCAAGAGATACATATATATAGGCTTGGGATGGGGGCACCTCATCACTCAAATAATTCTCAAATTTTACATTTTTTTCATAAAATATCTCCCAAAGGAGTACACATGGGACACTTGGAAAAGGATGTTGCCAACATACAAAACTCATTATAACAAAACTCTAAAATGACTAGTCATCATCATTACAAAGGAGATTTCCTATTATGAGGTAGTTTCAATGGTGGACACTTGTAATCTAGTGGTTATTGCTATTGTAACCTAAGTTATAACTAAGGTTAGTTGTGTTACTTATGAAACAATTGCAGTTGAAGTGGCCAATGGAGCCTAGTTATTTTCCTTAATCTGTAAGTAGAGGGCGTGGATCACTTGAAAATCAGTATCAATGGTCCTAATGTCTAATAGGGATATCTTTAAGAGTAGGGGAGCTTATCTATTAATTTTTTGTTTACTTCTAATGTAGCCTTGATCTACACATAAAGAGTCTCTATACTAAGGACCCTCCAAACAAAATGTATAAATTATTTGAGGTCATCAGGGGTCTTATATATTGTGTCATTGACCTCTACTCTAAAATTATTTTCTACTATCTGGAGGTCTTCGATGATGATATTAAAGATCAATTATCCACTTTAGTTAAGTACACCATTGACTCTCATTTCCCACATAATTGTGATGTCTTTCCTTTGTAAATGATGAGTTTGGTTACTAAATTTTTTATCTCATAATACCATTCAATCGTATAATATCTTCTAGTGGCCTCATATTTTTTAGCCTATATAACATTTGGGTATGTTATTAAGTTTAGATGACTATAGGAATTATCCTTGGCTGTTCAGCCTAGAAAATGAAGCTTGGCCTCCATATTATTCATGTCCTTTTCAAGGGATGAAACATCACCCCATTTATATTTTGACTCTTTCTATGTATCTCCTATTAAATGGAAGACATCACATAGCTTTTAGGTTATTCCCTATATAATACCTATGAAGTCCCTTATAGGTAGAATGGTACTCCCTTCCTATAGGTCCTCCATAGATTAATCATATCCCCTAAACATCTCCTTTATTACACCTTCTACATAGTTTATAAAAGTATAGGGGTCTTCAATATGACCGCCCAAGAAAAAGGGGAGAGTTATATGCTTTTTATTTAATTAGAACACATCATATCTTTGATCCAAATCCACCTACTACCTTTTAACCATTATGTTTTTTATTTTTATCTTCCTTAGAGTCTTAATCTCATTGCCAAAATGAAACTTGACTATTGATTATCCATAATAACTAGGTTTTACCTACATACCTCTAAATTTTGCATCTTTTAAATCCATTCAAGAATATTCAAGGCAATATTTTGTTGTGAAGGTTTTCCCTATTCTCTAGGAGTGGAAGATGGGAATTGTCTAGGGTGAAGCATGGACTTAGGAGAAGATGTTTCTAGTTGGGGAAAATGGGGAGTATGTATCCTCCACCAAGTGACCCTTTTTAGAGCCACTATATTAGTTATTATCTTTCCTTTATCTAACCTCTTTCCTAATGTAATAGTGGTAGAATCTACATGGGATGCCTAAAAAATTAGAAGGTATAATTAGGTGGATGGTTATGGATGAGTGACTAAGGAATCAATGATGGTAGAGGATACTAGATTCTCAAAGTGCACCTATTTATTGGTTCTAGATGACTGAGGGCTTGAGGGAGAAAAGAATGAATAAGTAGGAAGGGTATTAATAAAGCTTTGAAAATAATCTATTATAGATTATGAGTAACCCCAATAGGTCCTTTTAAAGTTGTGATGGGGATGACACAACTTGAATTATGGGGGTTGGGGTTGGTATTTTCAAAAGTAGCCTTGTAGTTGCATGGGACATATTTGATTTGGTAGAATAATCCAAAGTAGGATGA
>JARHVA010001850.1:2862500-2880000 GCA_037957365.1 Torreya grandis | reverse complement strand
TGGAGCATGAGGCTAGAATTGAGTTTATAGATGTGTGGGTTTTAGATACAAGAGAAACCAAACACATGACATTAAGGCAAGACTTATTTTGGACTTTAAAATAAGCATCTCTCATTGTATTATCCTTGGTAGATAAGTATATGCATACACCATAGGGATTTGGGTTTATTATGATTCTACTTCATAATGGTTCCATCAAATACTTGGGGAATCTTTGGTATGTTCCTGAATTGAAACAACATCTTATTTCCTTTGTAATTTTTCATAAGAAGGGAAATCAAATTGTTCTTTAAAATGGGCTCATTTATATTAACTCAAAAAAATATAGATACAAAAC
This sequence comes from Torreya grandis, assembly GCA_037957365.1. Taxonomy (NCBI): domain Eukaryota; kingdom Viridiplantae; phylum Streptophyta; class Pinopsida; order Cupressales; family Taxaceae; genus Torreya; species Torreya grandis. Next base: position 2,879,663 of record JARHVA010001850.1, on the reverse strand, counting down.
CATGTATGCATGTTATCAAGATAAAAATCTAGTTCATTTGCATTGCAAATTGATTCCTTCCATAATGGAATTTGTGGTAGTTGTTGATACAAGTATAGATACTATGTATACATAGTGGTTATGGCATCTTCAATATGTACATTTGAAATTTCATTATATATTGGACTTATAGAGATGTGGTATGGTGATTGGTTTGCCCACTTTTAAAAAAGAAATTATATTATGTGAATCATGTGTTTTAGGCATACAAAATAGGAAAATGTTTCCTAAGAGTTATTCATATTGAGATGACCGATGCTTGCAGTTAATTCATAGTGATGTTTGTGACATGAGTAAGTCATCCATTAGAGGGTGCATATATTTTATGTTATTTATTGATAATTTTCTAAGATGTCTTACATGTTTTTTATAAAATAAAATTATAAGTTTTCACTTAATTTATTGATTGGTTACACTTAGATGAATAATAAATAGGTTCACATTTAGCCACTCTTCATTTGGATTATGGTGGTGAGTATAATTCAAATGAATTATTAGATTATTATTTGGTATATGTGATTCATTGATAGTACAATAATGCTTATACTCCACAGTAGAATAGAGTCTCTAAAAAAACTAATATGACTTTAGAGGGTACATCTCTAGTTATGTTTCACTATTAATAGCTTGATGATAAATTTGGTTCTAAATACATTGGTATTGTAGTATATTTAAGAAATATGTCCCTTACAATTGCACTTTTGGGTAAAACTCCATATGAGGCTTGGTATGGGTTTAAACCAAAAGTTAAACACTTGAAAGTTTTTGGATGTCTTTGTTTTGATGTAGTTCCTAATGAACACATAACCATGTTGGAACCATGCAGTAGAAAATGAATATTTATTGGATATTTAGAAAATAAAAAGGGTTACTATTTACTTGAAAATGATATAGGCCAATTCATAGTTAGCAAGGATGTGAAATTTGATGAATTTGTTATTATAACCATTGTAGATATTAATTCATAATCTGATAGGGTATTTGATAGGTTATACAAGAAGATTAAAAATGTACTAAGGGATTGAATAATGAGGCTAAATATAATAGGTTATGGTATGATATTAGTATCCCTTCCATTTATTCTACTTATTCTAGTATTTCACATGATAATGACTTAGAAAATGTTAAAAATTCTCTAATTTTTCATTTAACTGTTACACATGAAGAGAATTTGCGTGTTCCTAATATTAAAAATTTAGACAAGTATCTAAAATGGGATTAAAGTACCTTTTCTAACTTGAAATTAAATGGAGTTGGTCTAATAGGTCTTAAGAGTTCACATAAATACATGAATTATGAAATGGTTGTTACTACTTCTTCCACTAAGCCATTAACTTGTGCGGAGGCTTCTACTGAATAGGTTTAAAAAAATTTAAGCAAAGTGAGTATGGTGTTATAATTAATAATAATAATTGTATTTTGGTTGATCCTCCTCCACATGTTCAATCCATATGATGCAAATGGGTTTATAGGTTCAAGTATAAATCATATGGAAATTTTGATAAACATAAGGCAAGTCTTGTTGCAAAAGGTTATGTGCAACAAGAAGGTATTGATTATAAGGAAAAGTTTTAACCAATTGGAAAATGACACACTATTTGTATTTTTCTTGCCTTCACAACACAAAATGGTTGGAACATACTTAAGATTGATGTGAAATTTTCTTTTTTGAATGGTGTTTTATAGGAAGAAGTGTATATGAAACAACCCCAAAGTTTTGAGAAAGTGGATACAGAACACAAAGTGTGAAAATTAATCAAATCTCTCTTTGGGATCAAGTAGGCACCCAAGGCTTAGTATGAAAATATGGATTCCTACATTCAAAAACTTAGCTTTACATGTAGTGAAATAGTCGATAATATCTATATTTTAGTTTAGGGAAAGAAATTGGTAATTATTCTTCTCTATGTCGACTACTTATTTATCACATGATATGATGAAAATGATAACAATTATGTGAAGAAGGAACTAAAAGATAGGTTTGAGATGATATATATTTGACTTATTTACTATTAACTTGGCATAAAAATTACTTAGAAAGATCAAAGTATTTTCATTTCACAAAATAATTATATCTATGAGTTATTAAAAAGGTTTGGCATGAATGATTGCAAACCTAATCTCACTCTAATGTAAATTAAATTGAAATTATATAAGGATGATGGTAGTGCTCCTTTTGATGGGACCAAATATAGATAGTGGGAGGTTTGATATACTTGATGACTATAAGGCCTGATATATCATTTGCAATTAGAATTTTGTTTGGGTTTATGCATGAGACTAGATAAATTCATAGGAATGAAATAAAAATATTAATTCATTACCTTCAAAAAAAGAAAATATATGGCCTTGAGTACTACCACAAAAATAAATTCAAATTTGTTGGGTATTGTGATGAAAATTTTTATGGTTGTGTGGATGACAAAGTTTCAACAATTAGGTACACTATACGTATGGGTCTAACTACCATTGTGTTGTATTTTAATAAATAAGATAAAATGGAAAATTGATTAGTAGAATCATAATACATCTCAACATGGCATACTTATAGATAAATTATGTATTTACAATGCATTCTTGAAGATCCTCATATTTCTTAGATTGTTCCTACATAGTTATACATTGATAATCAAAGTGAGATTAAGATGTCTAAAAATCTAGTATTTCATGCCAAAAAAAAAACATATGGATGTCAAATGTCATTATCTATGAATGTTGGTGTCAAATAAATCACTTGATCCAATATATTTCCCAACTACTGATCAAACATTTGATATCTTCACAAAACCCCTTCATAGAATAAAATTTGAAAAATCATAAAAATGTTGGCACGTGTCCAAAGAACTAACTTTGGGTCATGGGAGGGGGATTTTTTAAGACTTATTCCAAAGTATTAACCATAGTTTAGGTTATTAGGTAATAATAAAATGTCAAGGGGCATATATATTTATTTATAAATACACCCCCTTTAATAAATCATAGTCATTTTACTTAGTTTGGTTTTATAGTTTGAGTTAATAAATAAAAATAACTTACGTGTTTAATTCACATGAGATTTGGTTATTTGGTTAGTTAGTTTTTACTGGTCATAGGTGAAAGCTATATATTCATGTTTGTGTAAGTAAAAGGGTTAATGACATATTGGTACCCTTCTATATACTTAGTTTTGATGATTAATAAAATACTTGTGGACCCACCTCATTGGGCACAAGATTTACCTTGAGTGATTTTTTTTGGTTGATGTAATTTGAGTGATATAAACAAAATCATACAAAATGATGCACCAAGATGAGGTTTAGTTATAGTACTTAATGTAGTGGTAGTGAAGTGAGGAGGACAGGACACTATGGTGGTTGTTACTATGGTTACCACTTAGATGGGATGTTAAGGAGGCCCTTGGGAAATTCCTTATTCACTCCCCATTTAAGGTTATCCAGATGGACTAGCTTACACCTCTCTTGGATTTAAAACCTATGATAGAAGTCCAATAGGGGGATTTGAAACCTTATCCATCTCAAATATTAGATAATCTTCCTTGGCAGTATTCAAATTATACTAAATATTCCTGGCCACCACCTTAAACATATTTACCTTGCTCAAAATGTCTTAAACTTTTCTATAATTCATATAATCTAATAACCCTTCATTATGTGGATATGATACATGGACATAATCAATCTTCACCCTGACTCTGATTATGTCTTGTTGGTTATTGACCATTTTCCTTCAATCCCGTTGCTTATAGGGTGCCCATTTTAAATCATAAGATGTTCCATTCCTTCCAACCAGGTGGAAATGTTCCCATCTAGTATATTGAATTTCACTAATGCTGACAAAAATTATGTGGGTTATTCCCTATTTATCACTCCTTAGATTGACATCTACAAAATCTACCAATTAAGCTTCAATTTCTTGTATTGCCACCTTATCTGGTATTAACTAAGGAAGATACATGGGAAGGGCCTTGGTTCCCTCCACTCTAATGATTAATAAATTTCAGCATATCTAATAGCTAAAAACTCTTCCAAGATTCCTTCCGATATGATTAGCCAATATGGGCATATCCTTGCCATAAATGTCTTGGTACACCATTAGATAAAAGGATTCTACTAGCTTGGTCATGTTCTCTTTCAATATATCAATATGGAGGAGATTGAACTCATCATAAATTATGTTCTTAGGTTATTCTAATGAGGGTTCCAAATTTTCTTCAAAAGTTTATTGTATGGTCCCAATTATGACATCCAATAGATAAGACATCATATAAAAGTTACCATCTAGAAATTTTTTTGAGCTGCTAACTTGGTGAAATAAATTAGCATTGATGATTTCCCCAATGTAAATGATCTTGATGGAGGTGACGATGTTGTCTAGTATGGGAATCTAAACCTGATTGATGTTATTTATGCTTAGGAAATCATAGATTCTATTCAACATGGTCATGGCTATCTTGATTCCTAGTTTAAAAGTGGCAATTAGGACAGCAAAGATAGATCCCTTGATCTTAAGGGTGGTTGGCTAATGTGCCCAATCATGCAACTTATTCATAACGTTATTAGTTGATATCTATTAGTTAATTAGGGCTTGGTTACAAGTCACCTCTAGGTTATATATTTAGTAATACTTCTCAAAGGCAAACCCAATAACATAGGCCATATTTGTCTTATTCTAAAATACATGTAGAATTTTCCCATAAAATTGGCCATTGATAAACAATTCATAAACTAGGTGAATATAGGTCATTACCTCTAGTTTTGTCTTTGTGTAATGTAGGCCCATTGATTTTATCACCACTAGGGCCTACATGTACCGTCATGGATTTATTGGGCCTCAACTTCCTCCTAAATAACTAAGTAGTGTTTGAATTCTGATTGAGAATCACTTCATCAATCTTTGTTTTTCATATTGATCATAACCTATAATGGAATACATAGAGGGTAATAGATTGTCATTATACATCTCATTTAACTAATCAATATATTGGTGTCATTTTCAACTAGGGTAGTTTTTGAATGCTATATGTAATGAGACCATTTGATATTAGAGTTGTATAATTCATTATTTGGGAGGTTTTACTTTTGTTTTGCTTTCTAAATCCTAAAAACAATAAATAAGCTTCTAAATATATTTTTCAAAAAAGTAAATCTAAATTATTTGTTAATTGAATATATCCTATTGCATTCACACCATCAACATCTAAAACATAAACATCTGACATAAGACGTAGGATGTCTTAACTCAACTTTCTTGATTGGGTAGGATAGTGTGATATTATAGAATCTAATAATTATATCTATTATACTTAAATGACTTTTAACAAATTTTGAATATGAGATGAATTAACAAACTTACTTTATTTGAAATAAACACTATTGGCTTAATGAAAACATAATTATATTCAATTGAAATAACACTTGCATGTAAATAAAGCACACTTTCATTAAAGGAAATTCACACTTGATTTTAAAAAGGAATCACTCTTTACTTAAAAGGAAATTACTCTTTTATTTAAAAAGAATTCCTCTATAGTAAATGGAATATACCTAAATTAAATTAAAAAATTTAAACTATAAACAAAAAATAACTAAATTTTCATGATTCTTGGAGAGAAGTGGGCCCTTGCTCCTTCCTCAAAACAAGAACTTTTTTAGTCAATACTAAAAATAAATGTTGAACTTTATTTCATAATCAAAGGAACATATACAGATATTAAAATGCTTCTTTTGATTCTAATAGCATTCTAATTCATCAACTTCTTACTTTTTAAAAACATTTAAGTATCTAGAATGAAAATGAGACATGTATTGAAGCACATCTAAACATCTATTCATAGATTACAAAATCTTAGTGATATCAATTCCCAAATTTTCTTATTCAAAATATAGACAATCTAGGAGTTAGATCCCATGCTTATATAAACATATTGGAATTAACCCAACTAACTATAGACAAAAAATAACTAACATAGATACGAAGTTACTTATCTGATTTTACAAAATAGAAGTACAAATATATACAGATTATTTAAGGCCATTACCATGAATGGTAATGTCTAAAATAAGATATCTAAATATATATTATGTAGTAGGATCTAGATGGATGCCCTCAGAGCATGCTTGGGTGTATTTGGAGTGTTATATACATGTCTTCATATCACTTTGTATAGGTCTTTGAAACATGCTTAGACATCTTAGGAACAACCTGTATCGGTCTTTAGTGCACCCTCAAAACATCTTCAAATCACTTCTAGAACATATTTAAAGCATCTTTGGAGTGGCATATCTTGAAATCTCATTCACTAAATCCTCAAAATTATAACCAAATAGAGTTGCCAAAACTATTTTTTATCTTATCAAAATTATCCCACCATTGGGATGTGTTTTTGTTCACAAAATTGTGTTATTCATCCAACTTAGACACAATAATAAGGTAAAGAATTAATAATGTATTGCATACAAATAAATAATAAATTACATTCATTTATTACTTAGATAAGACCTTAAATATTAAATGTAATGCAATATATAACCAAAGGAAACACTTTATGGAAAATTTTTATAGATACGATGAGTTATATGAAATGCTCATCATTTCTTCCCCACACTTTTCCTTTCACAAGTCCTCTTACAAAAAGTGGGATAACTAGTCTTCAATCAAAAATTCCTAATTATACCCACTAACTAAGATCATAATTATGGAAATGGTGGCCCCAATCATGATGACCTATGGGCAAGAATCCAAAATCCCTTAGAACTATGTGCAACCAAGCCTAAAATTCAACTTCTACTTGATTATGCCAACTTTGGCATGGAGACAAAGGATAAAGATTTTTTAGAGATTTGAATCTCATTCCAATCCATACATCTAAACCACCTTCATCTAAGATTGAAGTGATAATCTAGGTAATTACTTAGGTTCTCCTAAGATTCCATCTGATAGTGGTAGGGCTCATGACTTCCTTGTCCCTTAATGTAAGAGGTAAAGACACCCACCTAACAATACTGGCATTGATGGCATTGGTAGAATGTTGGTTTATAAAATCTATAATATTAGATCTCAATAACTCATGGTATTTATGCTTAATATACACATGGTACATTGGTTAAAAATAAGCAAGAAGTTTTCTTGCCTCTAGAAATTGGGGTCTCATACATAGCCTAATAGTGTTTTGAAATTATATTAATTTATTGTTAGCTTGTTACCATGTTGTTTGGTTTCTCAGAGTAGAGAGGAAGGCATGCAATTGTGTCTCCCCAATAAATATATTTATTATAAAACTTGATTGATAACCAAACAACATGTTAAAAGTATAAAACTAATAAATTGCATCTTGTATTTCTTCAGTACTTTTGATAAAAACATCCATAAACATGTGCTAATCTTCAATAATTTGTGGAAAGCCAATAGAAATTATCTATATATTTCCCTGTTAGAATTTCTCATGGAGAAATAGAAGATAAATAGAGGAAGGTTGCTTGCATGATAACAATTTCTCAATAATTTAAAAAATGTGTTGGATGGAGGCTTGATCTTCTTATAATTCTTGTTGAGAGTCTACCAATTTTTGCTGAGACTCCACTTATATCTTATCATTTTCTTCCTTCAACTTTTAAATTTATTGTCAGGTTATGTTCTAGACTGAAATCATTTCATGGAGTGGAATGGGGAAGGAGGGAATAACTCTAGTAGGTCTCTAAGTCTGGACTACTATTTCTCTTGTCTCTCTTTGCATTGCTTTTATATAGGCTTATAACTCAATAGTCTGAGTGGTTAGATATCTTATTCTATCAGTGTGTTGATCAACCAATGCATTTTTATCAGAAATAGTTTATCTCAGATTATTAATCTGATTATTTTCATCAACATTAGCATTTTGAAGATGAAAAATTTGGTTGTCCTTAATAGCAAGAGAATTTTGTAAAGTACTCAACTCTTGATTTTGTGAAAGCATCAAATTGTGTACTCTAGTCTACTTAGTTTATATCACTATAATAATTACCTCTTGTTATTTAGATGTACCTTATTCTATCAATGGTGATTTACCCTTATTAGTGGTAGAGGATAAATTTTGCTCTACTTCTTGAGGCATAATTTATGTAAGGTTTTATTCTTTAAATACAATTTCTTTTTCATGGGGTTCTTCTGTAGAAATATATTCTACATTTTTAATGTCTATGAGAGAGATTAAGTTTCCAAAAGTCTCATCACCATTTACATATTATTCTTCTTCTTCTTATATAATAAGATGATGACTACATCAAAATTTGGATGGAGAATTAAGGTTATATGAGGAAACACCCATTTGTATTTTTGATCTTCGGTGCAACATCTTCAAAGATGAGGGTGACAAATATTAGTCTTTTTCAATTTGTACTTTGGTAGAATGAGGAGAGATAGGGAATGGAAATATTATTGATAAAATCTTAAGGGAATTTATGGAGGAAGGAGGAATATGCCCTTTTACCCCTAAGTTTTTGTAATAAATAATATCGGGACAGACCCAATACCTCTTCTTAATTTATGAACAAAATTAATTAGGTTGTTTTAAAGGAAAGATGGAATATTTACCTTTTATTATTCTTTGGCATCTCCTTTCCTTAGGTCAAGCAGAAGTCACATGGCATCTCCACCAACTAATGTAAATTGCCCATCACAAGTAAGATATTTTATAATCCAGAATACAAGATTTTTCCAAAGATGTGGAAGGCTATCTCTCATAATTCCTCTAGACACTCCTTGTGGTGACTTTGCCAATCTATGGTAGGGCTCATTTCCTTCAATGAACATGTGAATTAGGTTGAAAAAACTTATCTTATTGATAACAACTATACCCTCTTTAAGAATCCCAAAGAGTTAACTGATCATAGAGGGATTCACTAGAATGTTTTTACCTTTGATAACATAATGGTCTTCATCAAAATTATCAAATAATTCCTTCACAATATCTTTATGAAAACCTTGAAACATTTTAAATAAGTTTAACCACATTACTCACTCAAATATATCTCTATCTACCTCATCCTACAACAATGCATCTAAGGATTTTGGTTCACTCTTCTTCCTTCCACCCATATTTAGAGATAACACTATTTGATTGAAAACCTGATTACACTATGAAAAAAACAGAGCTCAGATTTACACAAGAAATAGGGAAAGGGAAGAGATTAGGGATATGATGTAATAATAGATAGTGGTGGTAATGCAACAATGAATAACAAATCAAGGCATATTGTGAAATTATGACAAAAATTATGATAGTATTTATGGTGATCATTTCAGATCATGTGAGATATAATAGGAAAGAACTTTATCTGGTCATTATCAATGATATGGTGTAAAGATCATAATTTGTAGTACTTGAGACAATATTCATAATGAATTATGCACCACATAAAATAGTTTTTTTTAAATGTCATCTCATCAAGTCTATTTAAAAATGTCTTTTGAAAACATAGTCACATCAAATCTTTGAATGTGGTGATGATGTTGTCGAATTCATCAAATCCACGTGACATAATAAAAACTTGTTCATTTGAAAACATGATAATTAATTAATAATTATGCATGCATGATATGAAATATAAAATACCTAATCATTTTGAAAAAGAAATATAATTGTACCTTATTGTATGAATCCATGCCTATCCCCTAGATTTTTCCATGTGTCCTGCAAGGATAAATAAGCTTGAGAAGATAGGTTAGTTGAAAAAATATATATTTTATTATAAAAGAAATTTCCATTTATTGGTTTTCACCTTTTAGTATTTTTATATTTATATATTTTTAAATTTTTATACTCTTTTTATTTTAATTTTTAATTTTTTAATTTTTATTTTATTTTGAAAGGAGAACCACCATTTGATAATTTTTAGCATTCCTCCTTTATTAGATGTATATTGTGAAGATCATTTGTCCTTATTAGAAGAATAGGTTCTTCCATAAGGTTAAGTTGGTCTTGCTTCTATTCAATAAACTCTTCCCTGATGAGAGGTCTTTTGTACACCTTAAGCCTGTGACCATTGAGCAAAAGTGTCCTTTAGTCACCATCAATTAGTTGAATCTAGATAGAGCCATTGTTCAAAATGGTTTTGATTAGGTATGGTCCCAACAATCTTTTCTTTAGCTTACATATGAAATTATGGAATTTAAAATCAATTAGAAGTTCCAAATCTCCTTCTTAAATCTATCTTTTTATGATGTGATTGTCATGCCACTGCTTTCTCTACTTCTATATCAAGATGGTTTGAGTGAGTACATATATTCTCAATTTGTCCAACCCATTTAGTTGAATTATTCTTTATTTTTTGTACTTCATCAAGATTAATTCTCATATCAGCGACTGTCTTTAATATCTATAAATCAAATTATATTGGTAATAGGTTTATTTACATACACAAGGTCATATGGAGGGAATCCTATAATTATCTTCCATGTTGTATTATATGCCCAAACTACTTCAAGTAAGTTTTCTACCCAATCTTTTCTTATGCTATTCACTATTTTGGTTAGAATGTTTTTTATCTCTCGATTTGTAACTTTAAATTTCCCATTATCTTAGGGATGATATTGTGAAGATTTTTTGTGATTGATTTAGTAAAACTTTGTAAAATGTTTGATCATGTTGGAAATAAATTAGGGTCCTTAATCTAAAAAAATATATCTAGGAAATCTAAATCTCAACATGATCTTATGTTATAGGAAATCAACAACAATTTATTTCTTGGCAAAGGTGAGTGCCTACACTTCAACCCACTTACTAACATAATCAATGCATACTAATAAGTATTCCTTTCATTGAGATGGTGGGTTAATTGGTCCAAAAAAGTCAAAATCATACTTTTCAAATGGATCTAAACTTATATAATGATGAAGAGGAATTTTAGAGGATAGAGGAGGATTACCCATCCCTTGGGAAGGATCTCATTGCCATACAAACCTTTTGATAATCTTATAAAGTGATGGCTAATAGTATCCTACACCAAAGAACTTATGAATGGTCCTTTTTTTTTAATATTGTCCTCCTCTTAGTTCACTATGGCATGATTTGATGATGTCATACACTTCATCTTCTTAGACACACCTATGATATGATCATGTCTAGATTTAAACATGTCTTTAAACCATTTTAAATGATAACTACCTCTAACTAAATGTTTTCTTTCTTTAGAGGTGAAGGAATGAGGAAACTTTCTTGTTGACAAGTAATTTTCCATGTCTAAAAACCATGGATAATATGTGGATATCAAATATAGTTGTTCATTTGGAAAAGAGTCTTTCATAGGTTCATCTTCACCTGTAGTGATCAATCTAGATAAAAAAATCAGCAACAACATTATACTTCCCTAGTTTGTCTATGATAGTAATGTCAAATTCTTGTAATAGTAGTATCCATCTACTTATTCTCCCACCTACTACTAATTTATTTATTAAGTACCTAATTTTTGAATGATCTGTATAGATGAATACCTAATAGCTAATAATGTAATGCCTAAAAAATTTTATAGCATATAAAATAGCAAAAAAAATGATATGGTGTAGCTCTTCTCTGTTGGGGTAAGATTCTTATAGATATAATAACTGGCACACATCTTTCCATCCTCATATCTTTGTCGTAAAACATCTCCTAATGTAGTATTAGAAGCATCAATATAGATATGAAAAGGTTTTTCCCTATTAGGTCCTTTCAATACTGGAGCAGTCATGAGTTTATTCTTTAATAATTTAGAAGCTTCTTGACATTTTTCATTCCATAAAAATTCACTATCTTTTGATAACAAAGAAAACATAGGGGAAAAGTGTTCAATGAATATTTTGTAATATCTTACATGACCAATAAAAAATTTAACATCATTTTATGTTTGTGGAATAGGGAGGTTATAAATTACCTCAATATTTTTAGGATCTACTTTTATTCCTCGAGAATAGTTATGATGTCCTAAGACTATCCCTTCATCAACCATTGTGATGCATTTCTCATGACTTAAAGATACTTGGTGATATTAAAATATAGTAAGCAATTTATTGAAGTTATTCAAAGCTTAATCAAATTTAGTAACATGGATAATGAAATCATCCATATACACTTCCACACAATCATTTATAATATAAAAAGGATTTCTAACACTGCTCTTTTAAAGGTAATAGGTACATTACACAATTTGATATGAAGGTATATATAAGCATATGTTTCCTAGGGCAAGGTAAATATTATTTTGTCTTGATATTAAAGTGCTATTATAATTTGTTTGTATCCATTGAATCTATCTGAGAAATAAAAATACTATTTTACAATAAATTTATCTAAAACATGATCAATAAAAGGCAAGGGAAAATAGTCTCTCATGGTGGCATTTTTGAATTCTCTATAGTCTACACAAACTCTCTATTTCAAATTACTTTTAAATATAATAACCAGAGGTGAAACCCATTGGCTATCATATATAAGATAGATAAAACCAACTTCCAATAGCTTTTCTATTTCGTTCTTGACAATTTCCTTCAAGGTTGAGTTAATTCTCTATTTTGGTTCTCTGACTAGTCTAACATTTTTAGTGTAGATGTGATGTGTACAGACACTTGGATGTGTTCATTTAATGTCACTATAATCCCAATAATTTTATTTTTTTATTGTAACAAGACATCAAATATATTTCTTTCCTAATAGTCAATTAACCAAATATTGATAGTTAATAGTTTACCTGGTTGGACTATAATCTATTTAGTACCTGGAATAATGGAATTCAATTGTTTGTATTCAATCATCAATGCATTTAATGGACATGTGTGTGGTAGTAACATATGAAGTGTGGATACATCCTTTTATAATGTTTCACTTGTGGAAAGCATATTGGTAATGGATAATGAAAATCATGTAAAAATGAATTCTACCCATTTTGAGCCCAATCAACTATGGATACTTGAATGTCTTGTAGACCAAATAACATGTCTGATGGTATTATGGAAATGATTTTATTCTCAATAATGGAAGTGGATTATTCCCATTCATAAGTTTTCATCTTTGGAGTATAAATTTCAATCTTTAGAGCTAAGCCACTAGTCTTTGGAGCTAAGTCACTAGTCTTCGGATCTAAGCTACTAGTCTTTGGAACTAAACCTTTAGAATTCAAAACAAAATTATCCTTGTATAAAAAATATTATAATTTTAAGAAAAACTATCAAACTTTTGAGCTATGTTCTTTTGGTCTAAATCTTCTATTATTTGTTCTTCAAACTCTTGGACATGTTCTTTAATGGTAACTATGAATAACGAAGACACACTAATATAGTTATGTTTAGCTTGATCCACACATATTTATTCAAAAATAACCATTCAAGGTCTAACAAGTGGATAGAGATATATCTATTTAGAATGAATTATATTACAAATGGTCATGTTTCTATATCTACAATCCATTCTTGCTGAAATTATAGCTAACCAAGGTCTACCAAGAATGATCATATAACCTACCCTATTTGGTTTAGGTTGAAGGATAATGAAATAAATGTGATATTTTAAGGATTATATGGTCAGTTTTACATTATTTATGGTTTATTTAGGGGTAGTACTGGATTTATCTATCATTTGTAATATTGTTGTAGTAGGTTGAAGCGTTGTGAGAGATAAAAACTCAACTATGTTGACTGTCATTATGTTTATGTAAGAACCTAGATCTACAAACACATTTGGAATATACTTTTTCCTAATTATCACATTGATCATAGTATTTCCATGATCTCCATATTTGATAATAAGTATGTTTCTTTCTAATAAATCAATAATTTTACAAGTCACCTAAATTATTTTGGGATACTTCTTTATTTTCCTAGTTCTTTGATGAACAATCCTTTAATGATTTGATTCATCTCAAGAATATATTTAATGTATATTTATAGTGTAATTACTATATTTATTTATTTTATTCCATATAGTAATTTATAATCATCCCTAGGTTTCTCCTCCTTAAGTCTCTCAGGTAATATAATACTAGTGGGATCTTGAATTGCAGTTGGTGTGGTTGTGGCTTATATATTTTATTCAGCTAGTTCTTGAACTACATATGGATTAGGAGTGTTTTTATAATTGTAAATTTTATTTATGCTAATATTTTAATCTCATACTACCTTCCCTAATCTTAGTTGAATGTTATTACATTCAGTTGAACTACTTGTAATGTTACATTCTTGATCAACTCCATAGATGGGTGAATTTTTCCTATTATTTAGATTTGCCACTAGTTCGATACGTAAATATGGTTGGTTAACATATTTTTCAATTGGTGGTAGCTAAGGTTATGGATGAAATCAAGGCTTTCTATGGAGCAAACCTTCTTTGTGGCTGATACTATTGTTTTGACTATTAAGGTGGTGTTTGTTGTACCCAATGTAGTTGTTGGTTTTGTCATTATGCCAAAGTTTATTTTGAATCATTACCCACATCTATGGTATCCATTATTTATTACCCCATGTATTTGGTTTTGGTGGTCCCCACAATATTTATGTGAATTCTCTAGCCCATGGTGTCATCCATGGATTGGGAGTAATTCTTGGACCAAACTAATTTTGTGACTGGAAGTACTAATTTCCTTGTCTTTGAATAAAGTTTACTTCTTGAAATATATGTGCTGATTGTTTTAATTGATTTATTATAGTAGGAATGTGTTATAAATTATTGGTCTCATGGTCTAGATCATAAATACTCCATACCTCTATTTTGTCTAAAGGGCAATCTTTTATTACATTTTTGAGTCTGCATCTAGGAAAATATATTGACAATTGTTCATTGTTGGTAGAATTGGTTTTTACTTTCAGGCCATCTAGGGTTGATGTCAGTTATATTATAATGTCTATTTTGAAATTAAAAAATTCTTCCATTAATTAGCCAACTTCAGGTGATTTTCCTAACCTTGATTTCCTTATACTAGGTCTTGTTTTGGATTAATTACTGCACAATGCTGAAATTTGATGAAAAGTTAAACTGTCAATGCCACCTTTTTCCATTAGGTTCAAAGAATCATGTGCATCATCATCTAACCCTTTAAGAAAGATTGTTTTTAAAACCTCCTCAATGAGGTGGTAACCACTCCTTTTATGGGTAAATATAAACCTATCAAGGTAATCTTCTAAGGTTTCATCTTCATTTTATTTGATCTTGAAAAAGTCTTCCTTCCATTCTCTAAATATAAAATAATCCTAATATTTATCCAAAAATACAATTTCCATTTCATCCAAAGTGGTTATGGAATTACCCTCAAAGCCCATGAACCATGTCATGGTTGCATCCTTGAGTGCAGATGGGAATAATTTCAACTTTTAATTGTCTATGACATAATCATATGTTTGGAAGAGAACATAAAATTCAAAGATAAATTGATTCACATCCTCTAAGGATTTACCTCTAAAAGTGGGTAAAATGGATGCTGAAATGTTTTCATGCAAGTTTTATCATCAGGACATAAGATTATTGGATAAGAAAAAGTTTTGTCATGTTGGGGTTACCGATCAAGGTTTTCCACATGTGCATGTTCATCTCCCATATTTCCTTCCCAAATTTGGTTATCAATCTAATCTAAAATTTATTCTCGAATACAAAAATTATGGTATATCATAGAAGGAGAATCTTCATTAGTTATCAGAGCTTCTTCCTGTGGAGCTTGTGGATCAAATCCCACTATTCTAGAAAAAGGATTTTCAAGTTCAATTCTCCCTATAGGAGAGTATGTTTTGAATATGATTATTCTTGTAGGATTTGTTTGTGAGGATTAACCTTGTTAAGGAGAGGACTCAAAAAAATTTTGTGTGTGGATTTTGAGTTCCTTTATTTCACTTTCACTTCCTGATTTGTCCAACAAGGATTAGATCCTTTCTTCTTCTTGATCTATTTAGGATCCCTTAGAGATAAAATATCCTTTAGAATCTCTTAGGTGGTTTATAAATATAAATATTAATGAATTATTTTCATTTTTTTGAATTTTTTGGATCTTTTTGAATTTCGTCACCTAACTCTAATGCAAGATCTCACTAACACTTATTGTTAAATGTGGTCCTCGACAACAACACCAAAATTATAGGTTATCATTATACCTCTCATTTAAATAATCAATGGATTGATGTCATTTTAAACTAGGGTATTGTTTGACTACTATATGCAATGAGATCATTTGATATCAGAGTTGTATAGTTTGTTTTTTTAAGGTTTTACTTATGTTGTGCTTTCTCTATCCTAAAAATAGTAAATAAAACTCTAACTCTAGTTTATAAAAAAGTAAATCTAAAGTATTTTTTAACTGAATATCTACTATTGCATTCACACCATAAAAATCTAGAATTTAAACATCTAGAATAAGAAATAATATGTCCTTACTTGACTTGCTCAATAGGGTAAGACAATGTGATATTCTAGAATCTTAGAATGCTTTCTATTATTAGATAAATGACTTCTAACAAATTCTAAATATAAGATGAAATAAAAAACTTAATTTATTTGAAATACACACTCTTGGATTAAATAAGTGCATTTATTGAATTGAAATAACTCTTGTATGTAAATGAAACACACTTTCATTAAATAAAATTCACACTTTCTCTTAAAAAGAAAATTCACAATTGATTTTAAAAGGATCACTCTTTAATTTAAAGGAAATTACTCTTGTATTTAAAAGGAATTTCTTTGTATTAAATGGAATATAACTAATTTAAAGAAATAATTCTAATCTATAAACTAAAAAGTAACAATTTGTCATTATCCTTAGAGAGAAGTGGGCCCTTACTTCTTCCTCAGAATAGGAACTAATTTACTTGGTAATAAAAAGAAATGTTGAACTCTATTTCAATATTAAAAGAACATATACGGATATGAAAATGATTCTTCTAATTTAATATCTTTTTAATTCATCAACTACTCACATTTATAATTTTTATAACTTTTTAGAATGAGAAGGAGATATGTATTTAAGCACATCTAAACATCTATAGAGTAAAAGATATTGATGATCTCAATGCCCAAATCTGCTTATTCATAATATAAACAATCTAGGAGTTAATTCTAATGCTTCTAGGAAGGCGTTGGAACTGACCCAACTAACTATAGATAGAAAATAACTAACATAGATCTGAAGATACTTATCT
>JARHVA010001850.1:2842500-2855000 GCA_037957365.1 Torreya grandis | reverse complement strand
TACTTTGGGTTACAAATATGTTCATCAATTTTAATTGTTTCTTATTTTACATGATGATGTTTCCTAACATATCCTTGATTTTAGTTTTAATTCTTTTTATTCTGATCCATCCTTATGATGTATTTTAATTAGAGGATAAATTGACATATACACACCATTAATATACACCAAAACACTATTCAATATTTGTGAAATGTAAAAAATGTTTGTTAAATTGAACTGATGTAATTTTATATATTCAATATCTTGAACACAAATACATGTTTTAGATTATAACTATAGTATTTTTACACTTAATGTTTGGAATGATTATATATCCCATTTTATATTCTAACAATTCCATTTAATAACAAATTATTTTTTTCATTTTCAATTTGGTTAACAAAATCATTTAAAAACCTCACTGAAACATGCCACACATATATTCCCCTCTTCATTATTAACAAAATCAAATCTAAATAATTGTCGCCATTTTTTCTATTACTATATTCTTTAAGTAAATTGCTTGTTAAAACACTTCCATTTATTGATCAGTATTTTTGTCCTTAAGTTATTTCACTAATACAGAAAATATTTTTGGAATATCATTACCCATGGATAACATCCCTACATGTTTTTGTGTACACATTTTGGTATATAAATAAATGACATTTTCCAAATAATTTTTTTGGATTTATTTATTTTGAGTCTAGTACACATGTTCATCTTACATTCTTATTCTATTTTAATGCAATAGTTTATAATTATAGTACCACAATGGTCTTATTTGAAAATAAATTACATTATCATTTATGGAAAAAAACTAAAATGGAATGTTTTTACTTACATACAAAAGGGAAAAAACAACACACCTTTCATTTAATATTTATATTTTCTACATTTTAACTTGGTAAGGTTCATAAGTGATACTTTATGAGGCTCACAACATGATAAAACATGATTAACTTTGTTTTCAAAAGACCTATTTTATAATTTAATCCATTAGAAAGAGAAACATAATAGTTTATATCATTAATTAAAAGTGAGGGGATACAACATAACTCTAATATTTAGAAAAAATGGTTTCATTTCAATTTATCCTTTAAGAAAATAGGAAATGGACTTTTTGGTTGAAGGTGTAACCATCATTCCAATATCAATGTTAATCATGAAGTTATGAATGTTCTTAAACCAAACACTAAATAAAACTATAAAACTAAATTAAAATAAAAAGAAGGAAAAACCCTAAACCCTATGTGAGGACGGCAGAGGGGAAATCACTTTGCTAGAGGTTTTTATGGTTTGTGTTTACCTATTTACATATTTAACCTCCTTGTGTTATACCACTTAGTCCACAAGAATTTTTAGGGTTATAGTGTATTAAATCTACTTGGTGTGGTGCCCTTTGGGTGGGCAGGCCCTATATTAATGGATTTTCCATGATCTACTACATCTATTGATGTATGAGATGGAACTAATGGTACCCAAATGAGATCAAAAGTTTTTTCTAAAATTCTATGATGAGGTAATCCCTCTACCCCCTTCCATTTTGTAGGTAAGTATTCCTTTTGTTATTATTGAACAATATTGTAAGTGGTATGAAAATTTCTCTATTATTACTTATTTGGTGGGTCACATTCTATCAAAAGACTATCTCCACAACTAACTCCATAACCACTGGGAGGCTCTAAGGGTCCATGTCTCTAGAATCCATAACCTTAGAAAAGGTTACTTTCTATTTACCTTTAAGGAGACCTATGATACCTAGATGGTTCTTATGAAGTCCAATTTTTGATTCATTCACAACTAACTTATGATTTTATCTCCTTGGTCCTGTGATTTTAAGGTGTTTGACAATGCCACCATTTGTGTCCCTGTCTAGGTTGAATTTCCTAGTCTTCCAATCTACATTTGGGATTTTATCCCCCAAATCATTGATCCCATAAGATGTGTGGTTATGATTGAAAGAGATAAGTGTTTCTCCCCATATTCTAACAAGCGAGTCTATGTATAGGTTGACCTTTCCAAGGATCTAAAGGATTTCATTGAAATCTAGGTTGTTGAGACCCAATGGTCACAAAATATTGTATATTTTAACATTCCCAACACTCAATGTCATTGTCAAGATTTGAACCACCACATTAAATATTATCCTTGTATGGGTCATCCCAAGCCTCCTCAACTACCTCCATTGTCTGAGAAGCCAAAATTGATAGACCAAGGTGATGCCTAGACCACAATTCCCCCAAATGGTTTTCAGGTCCTAACCCATAAAGCACTCCCTCTCTAACAACTAAATCATATTTTATTCTAGTTTTCACAACCTCTCAAGTGAATTTTTTTCCTCCCCTACTGGCTTGGATCCTCTTAACTGACATAACATTTCTAAAGCTTCTCAAAATATCAGGATCCCTCTTGAAGTTTACTTGACCAATGGATCATTCTCGTAGTGGTATCATATAGCACCTTGTAGGGGTAATAAATATACTTGGGAATAACATGAAGCCAAATTCCATTTCATTATAGGTATTTTAGTTTATCACCCTCACTAACATGACATCTATATAGGGTTGGAAGTTTTTGAGGATGGGTAAGGGGAGCTTAAAATGGAAGATCCCTCCCTATGAATGTTTTATCATGGAATGTTAGGGGTCTTATAAATTCTACCTATAAATACTATATGTAATATACATCTTATTAAATTGGTTTTATAGACATTCTTTGTTTACAAGAATTAAATTTTTTTGTCTTTCTTCTCTAGATGTCCCTACACAGCATTTGGCTAGATGCTACCTAGGTCACCACATTGCATGAGGTATAACATGGTGGCATGTGTATTTAGTTAATCCTAAGGTATCCTATAAAATTATTGACATGGAAGAAGACCCATAACATCAGTAAGTTTTGATTATTCTTGACATTAATAGACATTCTTTTGGTATTCTAAAAATCTATAACCCTAATGACGGCCTTGATCAGTCCGTACTTTAACAATCATTGGTAAATGGGTTACCTCCTACCATATCACTTGTGTACAGTGAATTTAATATGATTGAAAACCCATGAGATAAATATGGGTCCCTCCCCATGCATTGATGTGTTAATGAGCATGAGGCTCAGTATTATTTAAAAATTAAATCCTACTTGGCAGACCCTTTCCTCTAATGACAGACATTGATTCACATGTATTTCTTTACATGGTCTAACTACTAAGCTAGGTATTGCTAAGTGCTCAAATGTCTAGACCACTTTATGATGTTAGATAAAAATATTTTTTCCTTTACCAACATTTATAGTCAGCCCATCAATGTCTAATTGGATATTATCTTGTTAGACCACTCACTCTTTTCCTATAAAGTGGAGTGGAATTTATGGAAATACAATGTGACACATAATTAATTTATACCTAAAACCTATATGGTATTTATGTTGACACCATTAAATTTTAAACTTGATCCCATGGTCCCCATACACCACTAGATGGATTAAGTGGTGGAATGAGGCCATTCTATGCACAACCTCCTTCCTTTGCCACCATGGAAAACATTTTTACCAAATTCATTAGCATTTAGAGGAGGCTAAAATCAAGGAATTCAAATGTATTTCTTCTTCCCTTATGACTAATCCTTTCATCATATAATTATTGAATTTGACAGCCTCCCTTAAACACCACCTAAAGGTGGAAGATAGCCATGCAACTAGAGATGACTACTTCTGAGCTTGGCTGCATTGGCTCAAAATTGGTGAAAAATCAACTAAGGAGTTTTTAAAAGAATTGAAATCCAAGAAAGCTCATGGATAAATTAAATCCATTAAATTTTCATAATATTTACTAACCTCCTAGCCTTATATCTCCTCAGCCTTTATTAATAATTATGAGTAGGTTTTCCATGCACAACCCTTGATGGTTGAGCAATCCCAAACTATTTAGAATTTCCTTGATATGGTGTCTTACAATCTCAAGCTAGAGGATCAGAGGATCTATGATAACCATCTCAACCTAAAGGAACTTAAGGAGGATTTGAACTATATGAGCAATGATAAATCCCCCAACATTGATGGCTTCTCTTATGAATTTTATAAATCCACATGTGAGTTCACTGGTCCTAACTTGTAATAAGTCAACAAAGAAGCCTTGTTAAATCAATATCTTGGATTCATAATCAATCAAGGCAATACCAAATTTATTCCCAAATCTGGAGATCATGAGATTATCACCAGTTGTAGGTTGATAACCCTGCTCAATGTCTCTTAAAATATTTATTCCAAAGCCCTTCCTACCTACCATTATTAGACAAAAGAAAAAGGTTTTATTATAGAGATATATATTTTGGATAATCTTATTACAGTCTAGGATGGTATTGACTAGGCCCATTCCACTCTTCAGAGAATTATTTTCCTAAAGCTAGAATTTGAAAAGGCTTATGACAAGATTGAGTGGAATTTTATTATTTCCATGCTCAAGGATATTGACTTTTACCCCTATTTCATATGTGTAGTACATACATTACTTAAAGATGCCTCTACATGGCTTACCACTAATGGGCATCATACCAAGGTGATAAATCTCCAATGTTCTATTTGCCAAGGTTTTCCCCTGGCTCTATCACTTTATGTTCTAATAGCTAAATCCTTGGGTTACCTTTTAGATTCTAAGGCTTCACAAGGGATCATTTATGGCTTTTTGTTTCCTGATCACACCTCTCAAATAATTAATGGACACTTTTTAGATGAAATTTTTTTCACACTTGATGATCAAGAGGCCACTTCTAATGAAGCTATGTAATGCCTATATATCTTTTTGTAGCTTTTGGTTCTAACCTACAATGGAGGAAAACCTAGTACTTCTGGCAAAGTAAGATGCCAGTGCCCAAGTGGTTCAAGAAAATTAGTTGCAAATGGATTTCTCAGAGGGGAAAATTTAAGTTCATGGGCATACCTTTCATTTTTTAAAGTCTTTCATATGAGCTATTGTAGTATTTACTCAATAGGATTGAAATAAAAATTGAATATTGGATTACCAAGCCCTTTTATCTAGTGGGAAATTTCTAAGTTTGTACCAATATTCTCATGGATTCTCATGTTCAATATTCCTCTTTTTGGCCCCCCTGAAAATCCTCTTATGATAATATATCCAATCTTCTCTAATATTTCTTCTAGGCCAATTCTAACAAGGCTCAAGGTTTTCATCAGGTGGCCTAGGATATTTGTTGACTTATTCATGATAAACGTGGCATGGGTGTAATTGACAACTATCAAAAAAGTATGGCCTTGTGAACTAAATGGATTATTTTGGATATTAAGGACAATGAGTCCTAGAAAATCCTTCTCCACCATTGTATCTCTTTGGGCTCCCTCTATCTCAAAACTAGTTGACAAAATATTAGATTTCAATCCCTTCTTATCACTAATGGGCCTATTAAAATTATTGACACCTTTATTATTAAACATATCTATAAGGATTTCAAAGTAGTCAAACCCCACTTGAAATGGATAGAGTATGGATTTCACATAAGCTTATCTTTCAATTATCATATCTTATGATGTTATCCTATTCTCACTAATTCTTCTATTCCCCTGGCTAAATTTATTGGTATTAAAGCACTATGATTATTTCATAAAGTAATTCATAATATACATGATTTGGTTAATTATAGAAATAGGATCTCATGGACTAATCTAAAAAATAATTTTTAATTAAATAATTTTGAGTTACCTTCCATCCTTCACATTTAATAAATGTTCCCCATTTTTATACTTCATAGTTTTGATCTTCATCCCCCTAAGGTCTAATCGAAAGACTAGAGGTGTAACTGTGATATAAACTTTAAAGGATTCTCTCCTAATCTTATTTATCAAGTGTTGAGTCCTTTCTCCCTAGATATCAACAAGCTCAACAAATGTTAGGGCCTTCAGTCCTGTCCCAAGTCTTGGCTCCCCCATCGACAATGTGTGTGACACCTTAGTTTGGAGCCCAAGTTGGCTCAATTTTTATGATTTTTAATATAATATGGACTTCCCCTCAGTGAGAGGATACTTCACCTCAGTATTCCCCATCCATTTTATGTATATTGTAAGCAAACACAATCTTTCAAGCATCTATTCTAGTTTTGGCCTAAACCTTAATTTTCATGGTAGTGGATTCACTCCTTATTTCAACCCTATTACCCTGAGCCTTTCTTTTGGTGATAGGCACTTTTTAGGAGCTATTTTAATTTTCTAAATTATATTTATTTCCTCTAATAATTATTCATTCTATAATCCTCTTTTAGCATTAAAAATACATAAATACTTCTATTTTTAATCATGAGGCCTGTGGAAATTCACTTTCTATTATTGAAAAGGTTAATTTAATTTCATTGGTTTAATTATATATCTAAGATCAAATCAAGAAGATGGAACTAGATAACTTCCACCTATAAGAGATCCTTGACCACTGGGGGGAGTTCCCCATACACTATAAACAGAGTTTCACTATAGAGCCTACCACCTCCCCCAAATAAGCGTAGTAGTAGAATTCTATCTTGAAGCAATTGCCAATTTTTTGTCTCTCCCTCCCATTTGGGTGATTGTATTTCACATGGGAAATAAGATGTTGGTCTTATGCAGTAGTCTCCAACAAGAGTTATTACACAACCAACTAATGGTTGGCCGATCACAATTCATGATGACTCCTTAGATGGCTAGAATTGCCTGCATGGTCAACACTTCCTAAGGAAGACCCTCCACCTCTACCTTATGGGGTAGTGGATTGTGTTTAACTCTCTATTTGGTTATTTTTATTTTCATACACCTATTTATTGATGTTTTGAGCTAGTGTTTTTTCCTCTAGCAAGGACCTTGGGTCATGATTTTTATGGACAAGTTACTATGTAACATTTTATATTATATTTTTATTTATTAATATAATGTGAATAATTCTAATAATAAATTAAAATAAATTAATTTTTACTATAATTTTTTAAAAAAACATTTTTTTCCTTTATGAGATTGAAAAACATTCAGAAAATAATGAAGTGGAAACCCTATATAGATATTCCAAATGAATGGAAGTACAACTAGGTGGGAATATTGAGATATCCTCTCCCTTTATATATATAGGATAGGTAAATCCTCTATAAATGTCATATAACATTGATAATTGAATAACAAACTTCATAACTCCCTATATATATCTATGAAACATTGATGTTCTCATGGCAAGTTTACGATTCTCATCCTATATGTTGGATAACATTGTAATAGTCACATTCAACCCTCAGATATGCTAAAAAATATTGAAATGATTTATTATATCAAGGAATAATTTTCAAAACTTCATCTCTATTAAGAACTATACGAATTTGTTTTGTATTTGAATCAAAAGGTAATTTTTTGACATCGATACCAAAATATTCTCCAGTAATGTATACATAATATGCCCTTGGAGATTGATTCCTTCTAAGGATTCATGCCTACTTCAACATGTAAATCCATATTTCCATAATGGATTGTCCCATTCTTGATAGAAATTAACTTTATTTCCATGTACGAATCTCTGACATCATAAAATATCTCAAGATAATTCTCTATTGGAACATAATGCATTTAAATTTATAGGTAAATTACATTCATATATATGGGGGGACAAGAGCAATGAGGATACCCATTTTTGACTATGAGATGAATAATATCCTCTCACACCCATATATATATATATATATATATATATATATGTATTAGTGAATACTTATCTATCTGGGTGATGTTAGTTATGTAATGTACTAGAGGTGGAAGCATAGCCCAATAATAACACTTGTATCTCAAGACTATCCAACATATTGGGAGGCAAGACTCTACATATAATAGTATATAGACTAGATATAGTTGGATTAGGATAAAATAGTCCAAATTATCCTATATATATAATACAATAGATAGATACACATATCCCCATCCCATACCATTATCCTTAAATTATTGTATCTCTAATCCACTCACTGAGCCACCTAGAGAGGAAAGTAAATCTATAGTTGTGGTAATCAAGCTTAATAGATCATATTTCTTTATCTAATCATTCATTCACCTAAAGTTCATAAGTATAGAATTGGTATATCTATGGATCCATTCCATTCATCAAGGAAGAGACATAGTACACAAGGCCAATTGTATATATGGAAGTGGTATGATATATTATATATATAGTTGGGACCCATATCCCTATATCAGACATGATTGACCCCTATCGATGCATTCCCCCATTGATAGTCAATATAGAGTTTAGTTATCCTTTAAAATAAATCTAATTTATCTTTTTTCAATTTGTAGGGCTCTATCTCTATCCCCCATAACAGGCACTCGATTGACAAATAAATTGAGTGTCCTAAGCCAAATTCATTATATTATTATTTTAGATAAATATTTCACCCTTGGAAAAGGTTATTCATACGTCTCTATATTTGGATAACATAGGATTACCTCTAGGCCTATGAGTTACTTAGAGCAGAGGTAAACCTATAGGTTAAAGGTTAACTCCCTTCATTTATCTTTTAGACTCACACACTAGAATAGACACATCATTATTGTGGGGTGAAATGGGTATAACGAAACATAAATAAACATAAATTAATTAAGGTGATACACCAAATATAATTCCATCAACATACTTGTGTCTACACTAATAAAGAACACTCTTAAAATTGACATCAACTCAATGTCCTTATAACATAAATGTTTCTCATAGAGGTAGATTTATATTCATATCCATAGGTGCATGAAAACAAGGTCTAATACTAGACACTTCTATTTTATCTTACACTTTAAATACAACTTAACACATAATACATTTCATGAGATCTATTAGAATAGATACTACTCAATCAATGCATATAAGGGTATAATGGAAGTAAGGAGAAACAATCTTCATCACTTTTCATCCAAGTAAACCATTTGAAATACTTAGGCAAAAATTACAAAGATTAAATCAACTTCCTAATCTTTATTCAAAGGTAAGACAATATGTCAAACCAACATGGTTTTGCCATACTATGTGTTTACTAGATACAAATGCCAAAAAGGTTTGCATTTATATAGCATATGAGAGGAGAAAGAAGAAGAGAAGTGGAAGGGTGATAAGTCCAAGCATCAATCTTTTAAAACTAGTTACAATGAAAGAGAATGAATTTTAAATATATCAGGAAGTTATCAAGGACAAGTGTCCACTTGAAGTTCATCATTCTCTCTCAAGTTGGCATAGAGATTCTTCACTATCCTTCTTGAAACTATCTTGATGAATAAAAGTTCACTTGATTATCTAAAACTACCATAAGAATTTTTTAACACATATGTCCTGATATGGGAGGTTGTAAAAAAGATTTGTAACATTTATCAATGCCCTTCAATTGATGACTTCCCTTTGTCACTTGTCATTCACTGTTTGTAGTCACTCATTAGCTTTCTAGGACTAGACCTTCACACTTTTCACTTAAGTGACTTACACTTGATAAAATAAATTAATTTAAGGAATTTTAGACACCGATTTAAAACTTATTTTTTCTCTGGTCTAGTAAATAGACATTAGAAGATTTAATGTTACTCTTATCACTATCCAATTTTGACAATCATTATCCTTCTCACTATTTGTCAAAGAATTCCTAAAGTGATCCACTCAATAGATATCCTTTCATTAATTATTGAGTTTAGATATGAGTATATGGAATTATAAAAAGTCCTTAGGTACCTTATATAATGATTGTCATCTATCCATTCCTTTCTGTACCTATAAAACACTTTAAATCTTTCAAAAGATAGAGAATTATGATTTTTCATACAATTAGTGGCTTAAAAACATTGGATGGTGAAGATAATTAGAGATTTATAATCATTTACAAGTCACTTTATAGGCCATCTGACCAGTTTTGGATGCATATTTATTCCTTTCTTCTCCATCAGGTTCAAACAAATGTTTTAGGAGGGTTATAGGAGGGTTTGTTTCTTAGAAATGATTCATAAAATTTACAATCTTAAAATCAAAACAAATTCTAATGATATCAATTATATTAATCCCCTAAAATCTCCATATATGATTTTTTCACCATGCATGTGGTTTGTATATATGATAAAATGAAGTGATCTCTTAATCTATTGACTACATTCTTGGTAGGCCTGAGAAAGGATTGTGTCAAAAATGACCAATCGAGGTTACTCCATATAAATAAATGGATACTACTATACTTTTAATCCCATACTAAATATATGAAATTTTTTTTAAGGTTTTCATTGTTATATGAATTGATTTTAAGTATCTAAGGGTGTAGGCCTAGTAGGCCTAGATTGTGTATGACTATATATGACCACTTTTGAATATTCATGCTAACTGAAGGTCCTAATATATACTTATTAATATTCATTCCAACATTAGACATCATCCAAAAAAATTATTTTCTCTCCATTTCATATTTCCATCATGGATTCATAGGTTTGTAGGTTTTGTTATTTAGGGAGTGCCTTTGGTCTAAGATAAAACATAAGGCATTTCCCCTATTGGTTTGACTAAAGTGAGATCATGGAGGGTTTTATTGGTTTATTATTACCCTCTATATAAATTATAAAATATTTATCATACATATAGGATGATTAACATCACATATTCCCAAGATTGGCCTTTTAAACCTATAACTGTGAGGATTGTTTGCAATGTTTTTGAATGACTATAGGTTAAGGTTATAGTTCAACCTTGTATGTCTCCTTTCCTTGAGAATCACATTAGGACATGATATATAATTTTAATATTAATTTTCATGTATTCATTAAATCTTACATCATTATTCATCAACAAAACATATGTCTCTCATGGGCATGAGCTAATCTGCAGTCTATGCTGACCATGTCACCTATAGTTATGCAATTTTAGGAAATATAATAGTTTCTTATAGGTGATGATGTGTGTCTATGTATTGAGTCTCACACCCTTAATACCTCAGATTATTGGGATCATTTAATATCTGAAGGGACTCAATCTTACCTTGAGACCAAACTCTCATCTCTTACCAACAATGCACTATAGGTCACAATTACATGATATATGTTCATTTAGGATCAAAGAACTATAATTCACTAAATATCCTTAGTAGAAACATGACTAAGTTGAGATCACCATCAACCATTCTTATCCATTAATAAGAAACATCCTTTCATGTTCAAGTGTGATATCTAGGCCTACACTACAAAAATGGAGTTATAGGACTTATTTAGACCTCATCAAATTTTACCCACTTATGACATTATGTAAGAGAAAAAAATCTTTCAGAGAAGTTAAGTAAAAAAATCTCAATGAGCAACTTTCTCAACCCTGTACCTATAAACATTCATTAAGGAGATATTGACTATAGTTTATTAATGCTGAGTGACTTGATAACTCCATTCAAATCATGAAATTCAATTTAACCCATGTATTGGGCTTTGGATAGCTTCACCATTCTCCATACTTACCTACAAGTGATTGTGTACACCAGAGCTCTGAGTAGTATTTACTTACTCTATTAAAAACCCATCTACATCAAATTTTAAGTCCTTTAATGTATAATATGGATAATCAATGCTTTGAATAACTAAACATAGGTGTACTACCTTGATATAGAGCAATTTGTAGAGATATGAACTTTATAACTCTTAAAATAATGTCTTCTAGATTAATAGTGGTGTTATTTTTAGCACAAATAGGATGGCGTTTTCTACCCATTCATATCTACACATTCCAAATGCTTTTAAACAATATTGGAAATTAAGTACATACTCTACCAACATATATACATCACTCCATTCACATAGATCAATGTAAATAGATAAGGAAACCAAATCCATTGGGGGCATCCAAGAAGTTTTGAGATATGAGCATTCTTAGTTATTGTTTATGAAGTATAGATATTCAAACTTAGAACTATGACCATGGAATGAGATATCATAAAGACTACTTTCATCAACCAAGTGCTTTCACCTTAACTATACTTCTCCTATCCATACCAAATGTAAATTAGTTAAATTTTTTGACCTACGCAAGAGTGTGATGAGAGAGAGGGATCAAATTTCACCATATTTGGAGCTTTTAAAGCCACCTAAGCTTGGATATGAGTTGTGGGGATCTGAAAAGACACTCCTAAAGCCTTCACATGTGCTAGAACTATCCTAAAATTTGTAGAACATTTGAAACTCCCTTTATTTTTAGATAAACTCCTTTTTTATGTGTTAAAACTGCATCATGTTAGTTTCAAACTATTTATTAACACCTATCTAACACATGATATTTTAGATAACATCTTGAACATTTGTCTTATCATAAGAAATCACACAATTCATTCAAAAGACCAAAAGGTGGCATAATATGACCTAAGATATACATAGCCTGAATGTGACCAAGGTTGAGACATAGTTTTTGACCTTCACAATGTCACTATACCTCTCTTAGGACCATATTGACCATGTTCAAACTAAAAGACTTCATGACAAATTTGAATATACAGGAGTTAAAATAATTTGACCATGGG